>RJWM01008361.1:0-73182 GCA_004363535.1 Dasyprocta punctata | reverse complement strand
ATTACATATTTTAGAACTACTTGTGAGCATATTTTAGCATGAACTGTATGTTAAACAATTCAAGTAATTTTGAATTTTAAAGAAAAATTTGTTTAAAAAATATTTACTTTCATTTCTTGATGGGCTCTGATTAGTTAAATGATGCTCCTGTCTGAGATATAATTTGATCCTATAGATCCCGATCAGTCTTCCAACATCAGTCCCTCTAGTAGAACTGATAATGATTTGGTGACTGACTTGGTAAGTGGGTGAGGGAAAGAGAAGAATGAGGGAGGACCTTTGGTTACTGGAGGGTGATCGAGTCATGCTTTCTGTGTTATTTGCAGGTATAAAAATATAAAAAAGGTGACACGTTTAAGAAGATCATTAATTCAGTTTTGAAAGCATGAAGTTTGCGATGTCCATAGAAATTCGGAGAAGGGAGTTTGGATCAGCACAGGAGGCCAGTTGGAGGTCAAAGTAGAAATTTGTGGTAAATTCAAATTTGTGCATGACCGACAAGCAGCGGGGATTGAAACCATGGAGGCAGAGGAACTTGTCTTGGCTAGAGTATTATCTAGCACGAGAAGAGAGTCAAGTGAGAATTTCTCAAATTTAGAGATTGTATAGAGGAAGAAGAACCTCCAAATGAGATGAAGAGAGAATGGACAAGATCTGAGGGACAGACACAATGCGACCTTGACACAACAAGAGTCAAGGGCTGAAAGTGCATGTGTTTTCTATGGAAGAAGCACTCCAGTGCTGACTATAGAAACTCCAGATCAGCTGAGAGTTATGTCACACCAGCAAATGACACTGCTCAAGATGCTGGCAGGTTCTAGGCTGAAAAAGGAACGATGCCCAGGTAGCATTCGCTTGAGCAACAGAATTACCTTGGAGAGAGAAAGGAAGTGAAACATGAAGGTGAGCCTGAATACACAGAGATGTTTCTGCAAAGTCTCATGGATTTGGTACAGTACAGTCAAAAACACTGAGCATCAAAGGGTATTATGTTGCAATTTGTAAGTAAAGCTAAGAATTGACTACTTATATAAATTCACCACCCTAAGTATATCACATAAAACTTGGGGCCACTCCCAGAAATACTGAGTCATGATCTTTATTTTCTCAATATGTTCAGTAATCTGTAGACACATTAAAAGTTCATCTGGATTAATGCAATAGTGTGAGCAAGAATTTGCAAATTTTCAGCTGAACATTGGTGTTTTCTTTTTATCTTTCCAAATTATTATGTTTTCAAAACATCTTTTCCTTTTTGTTTCAACAATCTCTTTTTAACGAACTTTTTTGAGGTACAGTTTTCAAACAAGAAAAAGCAGCCATATGAAATGCAAGTTGCTTAATGAAGGTGTATTTGCATGTACCACAATCATAATTCAAGTTAGAACATTTCCATTATTCACTCCAAACCCCTCTGCTCCTTTGGGGTCAAGAGCCTTTACTGCTGGTTAAAAGAAACCACAAATCTAGTTTCTGTCACTATAGATTGGTTTTATCTTTCTAAGAATTTTATGTAAATGAAAACATTCAGTGTTTCCTCTGTTGTGTTTGTCTTCATTTCTGAAGTGTAATGGTTCTGACAGCCAGGATTTGTTAATTATTCCTTTTTTTCTATTGCTCTCTTTGCTTACACCAGAATTTATCAGTTCGCAGCTTGACAGGTTATTTCAAGTTGTTGCCTATTATGAAGAAAGCTACTAAGAACATTATTGTTGAATACTATAACTTAATAGCCACAATTTTATATTGTGTGTTGAAATCAGAAATAGTCTTCCAGGTATACTTTTCTTTTTCCCATTATTTCATCTATCCCATGTTCTTTGCAAACCTGTGAAAGTTTTAGAATCATTCTCTGTTATCTGTTTGTTTATACATATGCTTATATTTCCAATCACAAAGCTTTCTATTATTTTACACCTTAGAATTTACACCTGAATTAGCTGTTCAATTAAGCATGTATAAATGTCTTGATGGAGAGTCTCATAATTATATTCGGTTCTGCTTCTAATCATACAAAATTACGGAAATTTCAGCTGCTCATTACCTTATAGTCAGTAATGCTGCTCATGGCAATATAAGGAGGACAACTGGATGCTGAAATCAGCCAGAATAAGGTGTGAGCCAGGAATAGAAATGGATTAGAATCTATGTTCTGAAAAACAAACAATACAATGAGCTGAATAAACAAATCAGAGGTTTACTTCCTGGAATACATTTTTAAAATATTAAACTGATTGTAAATAATCCTGTTAAATTCCTTTTAAAATAAGCAAACTTACATTATATTTCAATTTTGAAACTTCATTCATTTTTTTTTTTTGTACTGGAGATCGAACTCACAACCTTGCACCTGCCAGGCAGGCGCTTATATCACTGAGCTAAATCCCTGGCCCTGAAGCTTCACTCTTGACCTTTTGGCTTTTTATTAGAATTTATAGGTAAAAATAAGCATATTGATAACATTACATAGTTGGGAAGTAGTAACAGCAAGACATTTTTATTTTCCTTATCTAATCTTTCTAAAATTTATTCTGAAGCTGAGTAGCAAATGATAATTCACAGTTGACAATTTGAATTTCCTAATTTATCTTAATGATTTCAAATAAGACGGCTTGACTCAAAAACTGTATCCTATGCTTTGTGGGCACAGTGATAACAGGTCATCTTTTGTACATTATGAGACAAGATCAATAATGGTTGAGGATTCAAATATAGAGTTGCAATACTAGAAGGAGAGGGAAAGTATCAAGGAAAACCTTCCCGTTAAGACTTATTGCTGCTCCTGTTTGTAACAATTGTTAAGAAGATTCCCAAAGTATCCTGAAAGCCAGTTCTGCTATTTTCATTGTTGGATTAAGCACATTACTGGAAAAAGTTTTAACCAGAACCTAGTTGTCTTCAGTTTGGTGATCACAAAGACAAGTGCTAGTTACAAAGACTGAGAATGAGGTTAGTTTTCCTGATGCTTTCATAGCACCCTGAATGCTAGTGGTCCTTAGTGGTGACTGTACCGACTTTGAGAAAGACAGAGGCAAGGACTAAAGCTTTAGAAAACTCTTACCTTTGGGACAATGAGAAGGCAAATTCAACTAGCAAATAAAGTGACTTGTGCGAGATATTGGTTAAATATGTTGGGGCACATAAATATAAAGGCAAGTAACAGATTGGCATTAGACTCATTGTAGTTAAAATAAGATGTCTTTATAGATGGAAGCCAAAGTAATTTGCTCAGCTATCATAGCTTACCTTAGGCACCAGGAGTTAAAAAGGTTGACGAAATAAACCTTGGCATGTATTCTAAAATTAACAAAGATTTGATGGGTACCTAAAAACTTTTGATTCAATTATTAAATTTCTTATACATCCTTAATGAAAAACTTTTGTATTTCTTCAGCACATAATGAGACATGGCAGAAGAAGTAACTAAAGACTTTTGATGTAGCATTTAAAAATACAGATGGATATGTGGTTCATTTTATATGTGCATAGGTACATGATCATTGTGCATATATATTAGCATAAACCCTAGAATGGATAGGATATAGAAAATTGGGTAAAATTCAATAATGTATTTAACAAGTTATTTAGTGCTTACCATGTCTCAGTCCTGTTTCTAGGTACAAGATATTCATACAAATATGTAGAAATGTAAATTGTTTTTTTTTAATAGGGAGGAATTCAAAATGAAGGAATCATTACAAACTGTGATAGGCGTTCCAGTTTCCAAATATTAACAGCTACCCACATTCCAATCACTTGGACCTTTGTTTAAAAATAGGATTTTTTTCTTTATATTTGGCAAAGCTGGTTTGGTAGGTCTGGTATAGGTCAAAGGACTGATACTTTTGAGAAGAACCTAGAGTAATTCTAATGCATACAGTTTGTAATTCTAGACATTTTGTCTAGAATATTTTCTTTCATAGCATTTTTAAAGATAATAAGAAAGCTTTTCTCCAACTTTCTCTCCCTTCCTTTCTCCTTCCCTCTTTCTCTCCCTCTCTTCCTTTTTCCTTTCCCTCCATCCTTTTTTCTCTCTCCCTCTTTTCCTTCCTTCCTTCCTTTCTTCCTTCCTTCCTTCCTTCCTTCCTTCCTTCCTTCCTTCCCTCTTCCCTTCCTTCTTTCCTTCCTTCCTCCCTTTCTTCCTTTGTTCCTGGTTTCCTCCCTCCTTCCATCCATCCCCCTTCCCTCCCTCTCTTCTTTCTTTCTTTCTCCCTTCCTTTCCTTCCCTTCCCTTCCTTTCCATTTCCTTCCTTCTTTCCTTTCATTTGTTTATTACTCTTATCTTAGTCACAGTGCTACACAACTACACTTTTGTTGCTTCATATTTTCTTTGGAGAATGCTTTGTTAGCTCTATTTGCAGTTTTAAAAAATCAAAGCTCTGAAAAGTATATTGATTTTCCAAAGCTACAGATCAGCATGAAACCAAATATTAATTTACTGTGCAGTGATTTACCCAGTAAGAATAAGATTGCAGCAGTTAAAAGGCTGACCTGAGAGGAGAGTCCACAAGACTTGTACTTACTTCCACAAATGTGCTTCTGTGGGTGTGAATACGTGCCGATGGTGTAAACATTCCAAGTAGCCCATTACTGACAATATCCATAAGAATTGGGAAGCAGTTCAGTCTCTTGGCATTGCATGCTAATGAAAAGTTGTAATTCTAAAATATAACAAGTAAGTTAATAAAGTATCAAAGATTTCCACTGTGTTCTAAAGATGTCAAAATCCAAAACTTTAATTTGTGTGTGCTTGTGTGGTGCTGAGGTTTGAACCCAGGGCTTTGTGTATTCAGGGCAAGCACTTTACCACTGAGGCATAGCTCAAGATCTTGGTTTTAGGTGTCAAATTAAAAAAAAAAGAAAACTACAAACAGTGTGTAAATAAAAGCCAACACTTTCACATGTAAAACAAAAGAACAACAACAAAATATATATATATATATGTATATATATATATATATATATATATATGAGCAAAATCATGTATGAGGCATGATGAAAATGTGAATGTAAATTTAAAAAATTATTACAATAAAACACAAAATGCCCTTAATTTCCTTCAAAGCACTCCCTTTTGAATGCTTCTCCACTGCTGGTGGGAGTGTAGACTGGTGTGGCCACTGTGGAAATCAGTTTGGAGATTCCTCAAAAAACTAGGATTGGAAGTCCCATTCAATCCAGCTATTCCCCTTCTGGGTATTTTCCCAGAAAAATTGAAAACATCATGCTACAGCAATATATGTGCAACCATGTTTATAGCAGCACAATTTGTAACAGCTAAATTTTGGAAACAACCCAAATGTCCATCAACCGCAGAATGGAGAAAAAGGATGTGGTATTTTTATACAATGGAACATTACTCAGCTATAAAGAAGGATAATCTTGAGGCTTTTATAGGTAAACGGAGGCAACTTGAGACCATACTCATAAGTGAAATAAGTCAAACTCACATTTGTAAATATCATATTATCTCCCTAGCATAAAAAAACAACTGAGAGAGTAGTAAGATCCAAAATGTACAATAGATATTGTGACAATGCAAGGGAAAGCAAGGGCTCAGAAGCAAAGAACAATTGGCACAGGTGAAAAGAGGGAAAGAAGAAGGGAAAATATATATATATACATATATATATATATATATGTATGTATATATATACAAGATAGATAACTATACTACTAATCTATGTTAGTTCATCCAAAAGAACAGTTTGTGCTGTCATTGTTTAACTGTTTGATCTTTTTCTATGCCTGGACCTTGTAACCTGAACAACTACTTCTAAGATAACAATATGCAATATATTAATTAGTGCTAATTTACTACTATTGTTAACATTCTGCATTGTTTCTATTCTTCTTTCTGTCTTGCTTTCTTAAAAAAAAAACCCACTCCCTTTTGCTTCAAACACATCCCCACCATCCTTGCCACTTTCTGAAGTGGTTGTGGAAGTTCTCTTCATAAGTATCTTTACTTGCGCTGTAGCGACTGCCTCAATGTCCTAAATAGATTAAAAATATTTGTCTTTCATGGTCATTGTGACTTTGGGGAGGAGACAGAAGATACGTACTGCCACAGTCAGTGAATAGAGTGGATGAAGACATTGTCATACTTTTTCAAGCCTGCCTGTCTCTGAGATGAGACTTAGCAGCGTTCACTGCGGTTTTGATTACACTTTCTAAAGATAAGAAAACAACTGCAGAAAGTGGCAAGAATGATGGAATAAGTGTGTTCAAAGCAAGCAGGGAAATTTTGAGTGGAATTAATGGCAACGTGTCTTTTATTGCAATAAATTTTTAAAAATTTCAACATTCACCATACCTTTGTGTTTTTTAATCACCCCTTGTATCTGATTTTTAAGATACCAGATGTCTTGATTAAGGCTAGAATCAGGTTTTGAATATTTATTGTTTTAAGATCCAAACAGAAACTCCAGAATACATGTATTATAAAATTTTAAAGGAAATACACTTTTGAATATAGCATTTATTCTCTTAACACATGTAGTTTGTATTGGTAGACAATGATGGTTACATGAATTATTTATTATGCCAATAAACACATTACATTAAATAATAAATGAAAATAGTATTTTTCATTTTTGTTTCCTGAATTGCAGACTGGAAAATATGAATATTATATGTGTTGCCTACAGTTTTGGGGAAGCTATGAGAAACAAGCATACCTTTTCACTGCTATACACAATGATGGCGCCATTGTAAGACGGATCATCCTCACCGTTACTAGTTCCAGAAACATCCACTTCCACAGCAATGTTCTGGTGCTCCACAGAATGTATGAACTCGTCAATGCTTGCTCCTAATGTGGAATTTAACATATTCGGTATTTCAAAACCAAAAAAAAAAAAAAGTCAAATTGTGTGTTTAAACTATGATTAATGCCATTATACAATACTTGCTGTAATATGTCTGGAATTTTTTTGCCATGATAACATACTTGTGTTTGTGAATTAAGAATCTTCATTCCTCAAGAAGTTTATGACATATTTTTATTTGCTTATGATGACTGATAATGTACAAATATCTTAGCACCACATGGAGTTTCGAATAGATCTCCAAACCTAGAATCTTTCAATAGATATTTATAGCCCATAAATTTCAGTGGTAGAAAATTTCTACTGATTAACCACCGAAGTTGTTAAAAATCCTTTCATTAGTGCTGGATTATTACCTATTTTTCAAAATATTTCTTAAGACAGGAAAATAATCTGTAGAATGCTGGTTTGTATGAAGAACTCCACAGATCCTCTCCTCATAAAAAACTGCAAATGTACAAACTACTAAAAGAACAGTCAATCATTCCCCTATCCCAAACAAATGACTCAATCAGAAAATGAGCAAATGAACTAAATAGACACTTCTCCAAAGAAGAATCACAGATAGCCAATAAGTACATGAAAGCATGTTCGTCATTTTTAGCCATTAGAAAAATGCAAATCAAAAGAAGCCTAAGATTCCATTTTACCCCAGTCATAATAGCTATCATCAAGAACACAAAAGACATCACATGCTGGTGAGGATGTTAGGAGAAAGAAAGCCTTCTATGCAGTTGGTGGGAGTGTAAACTGGTGTAACCACTGTGGAAATCAGCATGGAGATTCCTCCAAAAGCTAAAATAGAGGTTCTATTTGATCCAACTATACCTCTCCTGGATTATTTCTAAAAAACTTGAAGATATCATTCTATAGTGAAACAAACATAGCCATGTTTATAGCACCATGATTTACAGTAGCTAAACTTGAGAGATATCCTAGATACCCAACAACAAAAGAGTAGATAAAGAAAATGTGGTATTTATATGTAACAGTATTATTCGGCCATAAGGAAGAGTGAAATCATTTCATTGGCACTAGAATGGAATTTAAGACCATAATGCTAATTGAACTAAGTCAGACACAGAAAGTTAAATTTCATGTAGCTTCTTCTGTATGAGAAACCTAAAATATACATTAATAAATGGATAAAATAAAGGAAAAATGGTGGGAAATAAAGAGGCAGACACTTGGAAGTGGTAAATGGGATTGAGGGGAAAGATAGGGTGTAAAGAGGTTGAAAATGACCAAGATATGTTATATGCATATACTCATTCCCCAAAATGAATGTAACTATTATGCATTGGAAATATATACCAATAAAGAAACAAAAATCTTACTAAACCTCTGAGCAGATACAGAAATTGACAAAATTTTTACTTAAGGAAATCTACTGGGACTTGATAAGAACATTGAGCCAGTCAGTAAACCATAAAAATGCTCACCACCATAAGCCATTAGCAAAATACAAATGAAGCCCACAAAATATCATTTGACACACTGTCACAGGTATAATAAAAAAAGATAGGAAATAATGAATGTTGGCAAGGATGTTTAGAAATTTGAATCCTCATAAATTCCTAGTGTGAATATAAAGTGGTGCCCTCTCATCAAAAAGGCAGTTCCTTATAAAGTTAAACAAAGTCATCATCTAACCCAAAAATTTTACTTCTAGGACGATAACCCCAAAACATATTCACATGAAAAGTTGTATGTGAACATATGTAGAAGCATTATTCATAAATTCAATTATTGAGGTAGATATCTATCTGGTGATGAATGATAAATAAAATGAGGCACATATGTATTATAATTCAACAATTAAAAATGAAAAATTGATATATATATGCATGTCACACCATGGAACTTCGAAATTCTTTATTACCTGTTTTGTTGATGACCAACAATTGAGTGAGAGGGTTGTGTGGTTGTTGTCCAGGAGCAAGGAAGTATGAATGAGGAGAAAGTTCCCAAGTGTAACTCTGTCGACGTACTTTCAGAAAAAAATAGTCAAAAAGAACAATGGAAAACCCGAACAGCAGAATCAACAACCTACACAGAAGAAAATCACCAGTGGGAAGTCACAGTCATTTCCTAACCTTTCAGAATGAGCTGAGCAGATCACAATGTAACGAAGTTCAGATATTATGAAAATTAAACATGTAGTCGCTGCCTCATTTCTTGAATATTTTATCCTTTTTTCTACCTCTAAACTGGAGGAGATAAACTGCATTTTATCCTTTTCTCATTTCTCTTGCTCCTTGGTCATGCAGTACCCCATACAAGGTCATGGGATAATTATATTTTAACTCATATCCAGATTCTGCCTATCTGCTCTGCTTCCTATGTGATACTCTGCCTTTCTGCTGGCTAATTCATGATATTTTAGCCTTGACTTTCTTTCATCTATTGTCTTCTCATGGTCCCTATTTATGTCAGGGCTCATATGACTTTTTTAGTCTTCAGGCCAAAATTTTAGAATCATTTTGTAGTCTTTAGTCTCCTATATTCCCAGTACAAATAAACTGAAAGATCTTTTTTTTTGGGGGGGGACACTGGGGATTGAACTCACAACCTCGCGCCTGTCAGACAGGCGCTTAAGTCACTGAGCCAAACTCCCGGCCCTGATTTTTTTGAGGCAGGGTCGCACTGTGTAGCTCAGGCCGGCCTTGCGCTTGCGTTGTAGCCCAAGCCGGCCTCGAACTCACAATGCTCCTCCTACCTCAGCCCCCCGAGTGCTGGGATTAAAGGCGTGCGCCACCATGCCCAGCTAAACTGAAAGATCTTATTGTATTTTCTTCATCAAAACTTTTCTCCATCCCCAATTTACTTGTACAGTTACACTGTGATTGAAATCCCTCCATTCTTTCCTCTCTTGTGATTTTGTTGTGCTATGTTACCAGTTTAAAGTAGTTTGTAAAATCATGTTAATCTCATTCTCTAAGCTTATCATTATTTATCCGTTTGCAAGGGTTTATTGATATTCAGTTGTGTGCCAGGTTGTCTGTCTCTACACTGTTTGATCAATGTACGGTGTTCAGAGACAAGATCTTGATTGACAGCCAGTGTACTTTGGGCACCATGATGGTAATGGAGGTGACAGGAACACTAGGAGCAGGGATGATGCCTGCTGCATACAGAGTTGGAATGGGGAGCAAGTTACTTATGGAAGTTGAAGAGAAGTTATGACATCTAGGGGAGCTAGTAGAATAACCACGGAGTATCTCAAATAGGGCATCAGCACATGGTTCTCAGGAAAGACGGTTCATGCCCCAATGTGACAGTCATCTCTCATAGTAGAGAATTTCAATGGGATGAAGTCTTATAGGAAAACTTGTATTATTTCAATTATTCATCTCAAATCCTCTCCCAGATGGTAAAAATTCCATCTGCTAGTATCCTAGTAGACCATTGGCTAAACTGGGTATTACACTTTATCCAGTTTTGTAGATGCAGGGAATATTTAAACATTTCTTTATATTTTTCTTGTTTTTTAAACACATTGGTTTTTAAAATATATTCATTAAAAAGAATTTATGGCACTGTGATACTTACAGTGATAAAAGAGCTTTTCTTTCCTGCTTTAATTTTAACAAGCGAAGCTTGGCAATGGCACGGGCTTGCTGCCCCCAGAGAGCCATGCCGCCTGTGGGCTTTCTCATTCCTGTGAGTGAAGAGAGAATTTGTTCCATCTCAATAAGCCTTTCTGTGTCCCCAGCGCTTTCCTCTTGCACTTCTCCCCAAATGTCATTCTCTGCAAAACACAAAATAAGCAGTTCTTAAAATCCCGTTTTAGAGGTGCTTCCTTGAGCTTGCTTTGGGAGTTTGTTTTACTAAGAATAAGACATTTAGTCTTCTGTATTACTGTAACTGCTAGGTGGTGCTACTGGTGGCTGCCTTGAACTACAAAAATAGATAAACGATTCATATTTTGGACAAAAGGTGGAGTTGAAAGGAAATCCATTTGGAGGTATACAATACCTTAAAAAGGCTTGATATATATACAAGGTCATTACAGTCCCTTCATAGCCCTTGGAAACTTAATGAAGAGAGAACCTTATGTGTTTACCTTGAGGAATAAGTTGCAAATTCACATGCTACAAAATGAGAGCAAATTGGAAAAGACAAGCTATAAGTCTGGGTGTTGACCATGAATTGTCATTACTGGAATATTTAAGGTCTATTCACAGCATATTACAGTTTGTGTCTAGATGTTCCTCCAAAGCCTTATGCAGTTTTCAATGGGTATTTTTCAGAGATAGCTGAATCTAGAGTGTGTGACTGATTCATAGTGCAATGCTGGGATTAAGGGTGCTGAGATTAAGGGTGGGTGATTGCTGAATCAGTCCATTGATTGAATTGGCATCACCCTAATCCCAGTTGACTGGATATGATATAAAAGGCAGAAAGAGTCGTGCTCTCTCTTTTTGCATTTGTTGTGTTCTGCCACCATGAACTGTTGCCCCTCTGCCATGCCACCCTGTCTTGGAGCCAGGTAATTGTAGACTGAAATCTCTACAAACTGTGAGCTAAATAAACCTTTCCTCCTTTAACTTTGGGTATCAGGTATTTTGTCTCAGCAATGAGAGAAAAGTAACTGAGATACAGTGTTTCAGCTTCATTTTTTTTGTTTTGTTTTTTGTGTATTTCCTAAAATCTCTGGATACTCAGCACATCCTTGTATGATGTTAAAATAAACCTGCCATTAAGCCTCAAAAAACACACCCATAGGGCCGGGAGTTTGGCTCAGTGGCGTAAGCGCCTGTCTGGCAGGCATGCAGCTGTGAGTTTGATCCCTGGTGCCGCAAAAAAAACAAAACAAAACAAAACAAAACAAAACAAAACACACACACACACACACACCCATAAACGTATGACCATAACACAGACAAAAAAATACATTGTGATTAAAGGCATGAAGATCTTGAACATGATAGAGGTCAACAACATAGTAAACTAATAATTCAGGGATCTTCCTTATCTACTTAATTGTAACAGACTGAGAATCCTCTTAGTACAATGATAAATATTAGTCCTTTATTAAAAAACCGTACTGGAGATTGAATCCAGAGCCTCTGCACCAAGCTGACTCCTCAGCTTTCTTTTGCTATTTTATTTTTAGACAGGCTACTGCTAAGTTAGTTAGTTGCCCAAGAATTTTCAGTCCTCTTGCCCCAGTCTCCCAGAGTGCTGGGAATACAGCCATGTGCAACCATGTCTGGCTTCTGATATTAATTATTTTTAATCCATCAGATAGATGAGGACACAAAAGAAACTAAGAAGACTCTTACTAAGGGAGGAGCTATTTATAGAGGTGACGGTTTCTGTAGATGCTTTGATTCTGAGGGATATGGCAAAAGAAGAGGACCACCGAAAGTATAAATAAAGAGAAAGCAGCCCATATCGAACAAAGCCTATGGTGAAATGGGCTGGAATGAGTGATTAGAATTATGTGGCATCCATGCCACAAAATGAATTTACACCATCTATGAATTCTCTAGCATGAAGTCTTTACTAAGTGCAAGAGAGCAGTATACCAAAGTTAGGGTAAGGTACGAAAACATTGAGAGACTGACATAAAAGTGCACAGGGTTTTGCACAAGACGTTATCAAAATGTGTGTAATAAATCAAACCACCAAGGTGCACTCACTGGAAAAAAGGGAGGAAAGAGTTACACTGAGGTGAAATGGATCTTGGTTGGGTACAGCACATCAATATGCTTAAGACTGGGTACACAGTGTTAAAGTGGAAATATCTCCTAACATAAAACATAGAGTGAAGAGCCAGCCCTCAAGTGACAAAACTAATTTATCAATTAAACAAAAAATGATGGAAGGTTGAAGACCAAGGAGATTTCTCCTGTTGTAGAGGAATTTGGTAGTGGATCTGTAAATCATAGACATAGAAAATTTTGCCAATGCTACAATGGACAGTTATGCTGAAGGGCAAGATCTAATTTTTACCTTTGTTATGGGTTAACTATAAAATGTCCTTCGAAGTCTCATGTTTTTGAGAAGAGACTGGATCACGGGGGTGCTGTACTCATCAGCAGATTCATCCACTGATCAGTTTAGTAGTCGACTGTGTTGAAAGAAGGTAGGGCCTGGCTGGAGGTGGTGCCATTAGAGGCATGACCTGGAAGGATATATTCGTGTCCGTGGCTCTTCCCTTCTCTCTCTGCTTCCTGGGTGCCATAGCTGTTTTCCTCCTTGCCCTTCCACCATATTGCTTCTGCCTTGGAGACAGCTGACCATCGACTGAAACAGTGCGTCAAAATAAACCTTTCCTCCTTTAAATTGTGAGTGTTGGATATTTTGTCCTAGCAATGGAAAAATGCCTAAGACACCTTCTAATTACTTAAAGCTGCTAGTGAACTGAGTCTAATGTGTTCTTCAAAATACCAGACATTTGTCAAATATAAATTAGATCCATTTAGCCATCTAGGTCTGCAGCCTGACAGAGGAAGAGTCATGCCATGTGCCGAGCACTGGTTTATTCTCTTTGCTTAGAGTAATGCCATGATGCAACAATATTTACAACAAATTTGAAGAAGCTAGATAATTTAATCTGTAAGGACTGTAACTATAAAGGAAGAGAAAAACCAGTTAGTCACTGATATAGGTCGTCAGTCATATGGTCTACCTGTTGCAATTAGCAGATATTGGTTTAAAAATAATGAAAAGCTACAGGAAAACATGGACAGTATTAATGAACAGGCAAGAAATTTCACTGAAACAGTCTGGAAACATTAGTGGGCAAAGTCAAGCACAATAACCTATGCCATATCAGTGGCAGTTCAAGAAGGATAAGAGAAGGAAGAATACTTTTTTTTTTATTTAAGCAAAGAAAAAAGAAAGAAAAAAAAAGACATATATAACAAAGACAACAAGCAAAAGAGACAAACAAACGAGTAGAGTAAATGCACAACAGTAACATTGCAGGTTTACAAAACCGGATGATAGAAACTTGACAATGGTTGCAATATTGCGTATCGTTATCTTTAAAATGGTTACTTACATTAACAGATATAGACATATAAAATTGATCTAATCATATAAGTATTAATTGTTCTTTCTCAGTAATGAATACATTCAGCAGTGTGTTCATTTCAGTTATCTTACATACACATGTATACAGGTTTATATCTTTTCCTAGAGAAGGAAGAATACTTACGTAATGCTCAAAATTTCTCATTTGATGAAAAACACTGATTTATATATCCCAGAAACACTGTAAGTAAAATAAATATAAAAAAGATCCTTATCTAAAGCATCCTACTCAAATTGTCAAAAGCCAAAGACAAAAAGAAAATTTTGATAGTTGCATGAGAAAAATGGCTAATCATACAAAAGGCATCCTCAGTAAGATTAAAAACTGACTTTTCCTAGAAAACCATGATGTAATTCATTAAGTATGTGAAGAGAGAGAGTTAGAATAATTGTGTTGACCAAATTGCTTCCAGAAGTTTGTTGATATGATGAGGACAATGAGCTACAGATGGAGGTATATGAGTTATTTTTAGTGACAAGGCAATATTAACCAAGAATACATCTCATCTTCGCATAATTCTTGTAGAAGAATGATCTCTATCATGGAACTGCACATTTTGAAATTATATATTTGGAACTATGCATTTTTGTTGAGATATAAATTTCACAGGGTGTGTAATTTTACATGAAACTTTTCATGCATTTTGTTTACCTGATTCATCAATTGCTGATTTTCCTTCTAATTTCAGGAATACTTCATTCAAGGTTGTCATGGAAACACCATAATTCTCAATTCCCAGGCCAGGACAGTTATCAAGATCACTATAAAGTTCTAAAGAATACAAATATGGCTATGAATCAAAGTAACAAAAATCATGAATGAACTGAGGACATCTTTCCAAACTAAAAAATTCAAATATATGAGATTCTATTTGAAATGTGATAGATATTTTAAAAAGTAATATTTCGTAAGTAAAATTGTACTTAAATTATATATTACTTGCTATTTTACACTATGTACTTTAGCCCAGATGTTACTTTATTATGATCAAATGATAATTTATAATCATTTACATTGCAATTTTATTTTAATATTTTTCTGATTTGCTTTTAAAATGTAGTTAATTATGGAACTTTGGATTTCTAAACTCTAAGCCTAATTAACTGAAGAATTTTTTCCAAAGAACAAATGCAACAGGGATCCCTTTATGCTGTGATCAATAAGAGCATGAAAGTTAACATTTTTGAGAATTGGAAGATGCACAATTTTAGTCACATGTCAAAGGAAAAAATATCTGTCAAAAGAAAGACATAGGGTATGTCATTTATTAAAAGTAGTATATTCCTGATGTGGGAAGAAAAATTCACAAGCTTTAATAAACAGAATGAAGAATTTATTGGAAATTTTCTTGGGATAGTGGGAAATTATGAGTGATTCTTCCCTTTATCAATTTTGTATCCATTCTTTAGTTTGTTCGCCAAAAATACTCTGATTCAGTCACTGTTTATAAAAGAATCAACAATGTTCTTGCCTGCATAGATTTTAATTATAGTAGTTAATTAAATGAAGCTCAGATAAAAACAGAATTCTAACCTATGTGATTGCATAGGTTAGAGTGTCTACTTGGGCAAAATGATAAGTCAAAGTTTCCAGTATGGTATAGAATATTATATCCAAAAAAGAAAATAAATAAGATTTAAAATGCTAATAAGTTTTATACATCATTCAAAAACTTTCACAAACTTCATCTAAATTATAATTAATCTTAAAATGTATTACTTATGGTTCAAGTAATGCTGTACTTAGTGACTGTAAAGAGAACCGTGTTATCTCTTTAAAATAAATATTTAAGTTACCTTACAGCATAACTTATGTGTCCTTTTAAATCACACATATACATGGCAATGTTAATTGTTTTAACCAGTCAGTGCATGGCTTCGCAGTGCCTACATGTCAGAGAGCAGATTCCCTGAATGACAAATATAATTAGTAGACTTTTATACATCAGCCTAAAAAATCCAGTGTTATACACAAAAGCTGGGCCAACAGCTGGGGCTGTTTGCTGTAGTGGTTAAGTCAGAAGTTTCAACTACTTGTGTTTATGTACAAGGTGTGATCAGAACATGCAATTAACGTTTAAAGAGAAAACAAACAAACAAGTACCACACATTACCATTAAACCTCCCTCCAAATGATCCACCTTGCTTTGAATATACTTATCCCATCTTCCTTGTCACTTTCTGAAGCAGTTCTCAAAGTCCTCTTTCATCATTGTTTCTAATCGCACTGCTGTGGCTAACTCGGTATCTGGAATCTATTCAAAAAATGTATGTTTCACAGTTATTTTTACTTTGAGGGAGAGCCAGAAGTTGCATGGAGCCAGATCTGGTGAATATGTGGATGAGAACACAGTGTTGTTATGAGTCTGACCTTCCATTGGGTGGTACTCGGCAGCAGCGTGCACTGTGGCTTTGACCACACCTTGTAAACACACTCATGAAAGCCTTGTGGAACTGCTTCAGGAAGTGGTAAGAATGATATGAATCATGTTCAAGGCAAGTATTTTGAGGGGGTTTAATGTCAATGTATCTTTTACTATAACACTGTATACAGTGATTACACCATGTACAGTGTTGAACGCTGGACTGTTCTTCTGCAAGGAGAAGGAAGACTTAAAGTTCTCTAAAATTCCCAGGAATCACAATGCAATTATTACAATATAGTACTATTTCCCACTATGCACAAAATAATCATAACTTTACCATTCTTTTGATGAAATATTAATAATAGAACACATCGCAAGTCTTCAATAAATGTTAGCTATAAAAATTATAATGTTATATTATGAAATTATATTTATATTTAATCTCTTGTTCCTGTGCATTACCTGGGAATCTATGGGTTGTTTCTAAGGGTAAAATATAGACAAGTTTTCCTTCACTTTCTGCTGATAATTTGGCACCAGGGATGTGCTGTTTAATAAGTGACGTTATGTTTTCCCGAACACATATTTCATTCAACTGCAAACTGATATTCAAAAAAAAACTGCATGTTATTTGACATAGTTTTTAATAGCATGAAAACAACAACTCATCTCTGAATGACAAAGAAAATCAGTTGAAATCTAATGCAAGAAATATGTTGCACAAACATGAAATAAGAGGACAGAAGCAAAGCATAACAAAAAAATCGATTTCATCAGTGTGATGGAGAAAAGAAAGGAATCAGCTATTTAGAATTACTGTCAGCTTGCTCAGGGATTGTGTCCAGAGATTCAGTCCCTTAATGGGAAAATAACTCCACATTAAAAATATAAGTGATGTAGCAAAGATTAGGACTATGCAAGATGGTTAAAGTTTAATACTATGTTCAAAGGAAGTTTAAATCAACTAAATAGGTTAAAAAGAACCAGAGACTTGATATTCATAGATGCCAAACACGTTCAGTTATTCATTTTAGTTTCTAGTGTAAATGTATTATGTTCTAAGTTCCGGACAAACACTGTACTAAATGCTGAGGGACAAGAACCATATTGTTCTGCTCTTAAGGTTCTGCCTATTGGGGAAGGCAGGAAGAAAATAGAGATATGTATAATAATTATCAATAGTAGTGAGTGTTATGAAATAAACTAGCTTCTTGACAGAAGCTAATTACAAATAATCCTGGGTTTGGGGAGTTAGAATGCTAGCTTTCTTTGCAGTACTAAGTTCAGAACTTTGAGTGAGAACAAAGTTATCATTGAGAAAAGCAGTCTATCTATTCAAAACACCACAGATAGTTCCCCAATGTAGAGAAGCAAACACAGGAACAAAAAAAATCTATTGATCAAGATTATAAAGTATACTGTAAAGTTCTTAAAGACCATAATTTGAAACTTGGTTTTACCATTTGAAACCTATGGGTGATTTATCCTATCAGAATACTTTCCTCATTAGTAAAATAGAATAAAGATTTCTAACATATGGGGTTGTTCTAGACCTAACATTAGTGATGTCCACCCTTAGCAAGATGTTAAAAATAGTAAACCAATTACTCAAACCAAAATTATTTATTCATAAGGCATGTATGAACTTGCAAGACCATATGTCATTTTTTGAATTAGATAATTTTGCTGAAGTAATTGAACAAAAATGTCATAATTGTTCTCCATGACATTGATCCCTGAAATAAAAACAATTCTAGAAATATTTCTCAGACACTTAGAAGAACTTGTCCTGGGTACCATGGAGGCATGAGCATGAAAGGTACATAGCTTCATTCCTCAAGAAAATTGTAATTCAGAATGAAAGGGCTGGCAAAGTTTCTCTAGAAAAGGCTAGATGGTAAATATTTTAGGTTTTGTGGGTTATTAGGTCTCTGTTGCAACTCTTCAGCTTTGCTGAATGGTAGAAGTAGCCTGAAGAATACATAAGAGAATGGGCAAGGCTAGAACCCAATCAAACTGTATTTACAAAAACAGGAAGTGGGATGGATTTGGCCCATGGGGGTCTAATTTGTTGACTTCTTGTTTAAAAGAAGGAAATAAAGCTATTTTGCAAATTATTATCCAGAAACTCCTGAAGAGACATGACATTGGCAGGGATCCTGATTATTTCAAGGATGTGGTGTGTAGCCACATAATATTTTAGCCAACATCTCAAAGTGCACATGTACTCATGCTCAAGTAGCTCTTCAGGACTTTAGTAGGTGGAAATGGCTTTGGGGAAAAGTCAACATCAGGAAACAACCTCAGACAATGGGAAAAGCAGGCCAGGGTAGGTGGGACACGCTTAAGGAGCAATGACAATTTTTTTTTTTTGGTACCAGGGCTCGAACTCACAACCTCGTGCCTGCCAGGCAGGTGCTTAAGCCACTGAACTAAATCCCCAGCCCTATGTTTTAAGACAGGGTCTCCCTATGCAGTTCAGGCTGGTCTTGAACTCTCTTTGTAGCCCAGGCTGGTCTCGAACTCATAATGATCCTCCTGCCTCAGCCTCCCTAGTGCTGGGATTAAAGGTGTGCGCCACCATGCTTGGCTTGGAACAATGACAATTTCATGTTGACTAGAGGGGGATGAACTGAGTAAGAGCACATGGTACAGGAATCCTGCATCCTGAGGGGTGGAAGTGGGATCCCCAGCACCCGATTGCTACATAGTTTGGACTGTGGTAGGGAAAATGGAACCATTGAAAGTCTTTGTTTTATCTAATTACCATCCTTTTGTTTTCTGCTTAAAGTTAGCATAAATCAGAAAACTAACCAATTAATATAAAAATTACCAAATAGTTAAAGTTATGGGTTTTGATACTAGATATGAAGCTAAAATTTCCAGGTTCAGTTCCTGGCCCTCTACATATTGATTTAATGTTGTGGTCTGAATGTTTACCTCAAAGTTCATGTGCTAGAAACTTAATCCCTCATCTGATAGTGTTGAGAGATGATTCATGAAAGCTCTAATGAATGGATGAATGTCATTATTTCAGGAGTCAGTTACCCCAGGAAGCAGTTCCTGAAAAAAAGAGGCATTTGCCCTTCTCCTCATGGCATCTCTGGTCTTTCCACCTGTTATCATGGGATGATACAGCAAGAAAGCCCTTGAGAGATGTGAAGCTTCCGTCTTGGACTCCCCAGCCTCCAAAACTCCAGAAAAAGAATCTCTGTGTTTGCTAAATGACTGAGTCTCAGGTATTCTGTTATAGCACCACAAAATGGGCTAAAATACAAAAGTAGTCGTGGATTTTATCTGTAGAGTGAAAGTAACAATTTCTCCTAAATAATAAAAGATTAAAATAATGTTAAACATCATTTATCTGAATCACCCACCAATGAACAGCTCAAATATACTAATATCTTAAATAATGACAATAAACAAATAAGGAGAATGGGAATAAGACAGAGACAAAAGAAAAACTTGAAGAGTGGAAGTGCTTAAGGAGGTATGTTAATACCCTGGCTGAGAGGTGATGATATGAAATATAAATGTACTAGTTGAAAAAGTTCCCTTAATACATGCTTCCTTTAACGAATAATGTATTGCGGGTATATTTTCTATCACATTCAGCTTTTGTTGCTATCGTATATTTGCAGTCTCCAAAATCTGCTAATCAATATCTCTTATATATGCATACTGTATCTGTGTCTCCACCCCATATGTATACCTGCATGTTTAATCATAAAAAGTTTCTTTGTGCATTCTAATGTTTAATGGAAGCATCTTCCTTTACTCTAGACTGGTTCTTTCTTATCCCTGGCCTCTCTAATGACACTACCTCAGATGATATCCGATTCCCCATTTCTTCTTCAGAAACAAAGAAGAGCCTGCACACTTCAGCTTCCCTTTGGAAAGAAACACTTTCCTATCTGAAAAGAAAGAAACAAAGGAAACAGTTTGCTAAGAAGTTGCTCATTCACTTTGGAGAAAGGATATGTTATCATCTGTACAACCTAGCTCTAATTCAGGAGCTTCTATAGTTTCAAAGGCAGGGTGTTAGAAGGACTCAAGGAACCAGACGTATTTTAATCTGATTTATGGACCTTATGCTAATACATTGCTGTCCAAAAAATTGGGGAGATTAAATCACATGAATATAACTTTCTACTCTAGAGAATGGTCACACTATAGAGTATAATGGAGCAAACAGTAAAATATGTAAATATTTCAAGTTGATTTACCATAATTCTAAGTAAATGAATTAATCTCTTGGAGTATAGACTTCACTTCATAATAAATGAATCCCTGGCAGAGCATGCTTCTCTATATTCAAATACTTCAAAATTTGCAAGATGCTCTGAGATGGTAGGAGATAAAATGCTTTAGACCTACTTCATGCCATCATTGGCTTTTCAGATTACTAGACATAGATTATCAGATTAGAAAATGCAAGTAGAGCTCTTCACAATACCAGTGCATATTTCTCAAATATCTTAAAGGCCTCATCAGAATACTTAACAAAATCAGCAAGTACCAGCCAGGATGTCCGCCTCATCCATGAACTGGGTACTGAAGAGGATCACGCGATCTGTTTTATGTTCTTTCAGGAAGTTCCATACTCGGTGCCTTGAGAAGGGATCCAGCCCAGCAGTGGGTTCATCCAGGAGGAAAATCTACAGAGTAGGGATATTGGTTTCCCCTAAGGCAAATTTCTCCCCCAGAAAATAACGAAAGAAACTTATTTGTGGTCAAAAAGGTATTGTGCTTAGAATTTTAATGTTTTCGTCAATGTTCTACTGTAAGTATTTTAGCACATGTATCCACTGGAAATAAAAATGGTCTGAGCTATTACCAAAGTTTCACTTTCTGAAATTTGAATTCACCTGTCAATTTAATCTGACCTACCTGAGAATCTCCTAAAATGGCAATCCCAAAGGTGAGTTTCCTTTTCTGTCCACCACTTAAGTTTTGAGCAAGGACATCCTGAATATTTTTCATTTCCAATTCCTGCAAAACTCTTTGTACCTAAAAAAAAAAAAAAAGAAAAAAGAAAAAAAAAGCGCAATATTTATGACATACACCAAGATTCATTTGTCTTTTTCTTTTTAAATTTATAAATATAAGGCTGTAAAATGTGACGGCTTAAACATGAATATCAGAATCAAACTGTCTGTGTTTGAATGCCATTCATTATTAACCTGCTATGTAATTTTGATCAAGTTACTTATGCTCTCGAATCTTGGTTTCCACATGTGTAAATGAGGAATAGAACATTTTTTTGTGTGTGAGAAGTAGATGAGTTTTTACATTCATGGTGAAAGATATACTTGGCTCTTTGTAAATTACATGTAAACTTTAGCTATTGTTTAAATTGAAATTTCTTGTCTAACATTTACACCATGACTTATTCACAGATAATTTAATGAAGAAAGAAAACTTCAGTGCAAATAGGTCTTAACCATTTCATCGTTACCAATACATCAGTCCTAGCATATTTATGTACCTCCTTATCCACTTCTTGTGGCCGAATCCCTTTTATTCTAGCAAAGAGCTTGAGGTTTTCTCTCACAGTGAGGAAGTCAAATTGCACGTTAGATTGTGGACAAACTCCAGTGATCTTAATGAGGTTTTCTAGGTCAGCTATTCCTGAGAGTCCTTTATTATAAATGGTGACAGAACCTGTCACAAAGATTCAATGTTAATAGCAGGCTAAAGAGTAAATTCAAATATTTCCAAATAAAAAATCACTATCAACTTACGAATATAGATACTTGATTTTATCACCAACATTTATACAATTTAGGAATTATGAACTTCCATTTCATTTTTAAGGTATTTGAAAAAAATTCCCAGGAAAATGTACTCTTTTCCATTGCTCTCATTTATACTTCACTATTACCCAGTGAAACTTTAGCAAGGATGATATAGGCAGAGGGTGATGAAACACTTCCACATTGTGATTTGTCTCCAGCTGCTGTTGGTTAATGGAGACCACTGAGAAGAGAATACCAGGCTAACCTCCTGGGAAATGAAAAGTCCACCCAGGAAGAAAGATGCAGCTTTCCTAATTGAGGCATCAAATCTGAGCAAGTGAGGCCACGTTAAGTCACTCATTCTCAGTCACTGCAGTCCAGATCAGAAAAAAATTGCCCAGGCAACTCACAAAATCACGGGAAAAAATACAACATTTTATTTTGAGTCCTTAAGTTTGGGAGTGCTTGTCATCCAGCAAAAACTGACAGACACAAATTGGAATGCCAAATGGCAATTAATGACCATGAAAATAATTGTCATAAATTATATTCTACAGATACCAAGTATCATATGCTTTTATAGAATACTATAAATAAACTTCCATTTTTCATTGGTTTCTGTATCTGTGATTACTAATTAGATGGATTTTATATTAGCAGCTGATTGATTTGTCACCTGACTTTCAAAAAGATGACTCTTACCTTTGGTAGGTATAGACAACCCACTAAGGATATTTAACAGTGTTGATTTTCCAGCTCCGCTGTGACCGAGAACAGCAGTGATTTGGCCTTCGTATATGTCAAATGTCAGGTCTAGGAGGATGAAAGGAAAGAAAAAAAGGAAAGACATAAGAAGGGAAAAAAAAGAGGAAAAAGAAAGGGAGGAAAATAATTTTAAAGATAAAATTCTGTTATGGAGCCAATGGACTGTTATTTTACTTCTTAAAGAGTTGTATTTTCTACATATGAATATACTGGGTTGTTAACTTTAAAATAAAACTAATAAAATAACATTTATAAACTTATTTTTCATAAAATATCTTCTAGACTTTTTTTAATTCTTTGGTTTAAATGAATGAAACGTGTTATAGTCTTAGGTTAATTGACATTGCCTAACAAATGGTAGGTGATGATAATATTTATTGAATGGGACAATACTAAATGATAAATTATCACATGGTTGAAACTCATTTGAAGAAAGTATCTCTTGTTTTTTTTTTTTTTCAGAAATGTAAAACATATAGTATGCACCAACAGTTTTTGGATTATATAACCATTTTTGTGAATTTATCAAAAAAAATCTCAGAATATTCTTTGGCTACATCAGTATTGTATAGTATGAATTTTAAATATACATGATCCTAAAAGTTTTAGATTTTCTAACTTTTGTAAAGTAGAAGTTCTATGTTGGAAGGGAAAATCCATCATATAGTTCTAATAATTTTTCAAATGTAAAATATCACAGTGGTTAATATTGCCATCCATTGCTCATTAAAAGCAAAAAGATTGAATTTGAATCGTTGAATCAATATCAACAGAATATTTTGTTTTACCTTTTAAAGCTTCTGTTTTTTTGGGCTTTCCTTTATATTCTTTTGTAACATTTCTGATTCTGAAAAAAAAGAAAAGGCATTTCAAGGCAACAGTTTTCTTCAGTTTGTAACTCTAATTTTGTTGGCTGAGTTGAATGAATCTTCCAGGTACAGGAAGAGCTGAGACTTTACAGAATCTTCTAGCAGAATCTTCTAGAAGCCTGTTTCTTAGTCATGCTGCCCATCACATCATCTGAGGAGTTTTAATCAAGTCTATGCTTGTGTCCCCTCTATGGAACTTGAGACTTCACAGATTGGAGTGTGATCTGACAGTGTTAGAGAAGATCATCTCTGAAATGCAAAGCCAAGGAAGTCAGACCAGGAGAAATGGACATCTATGACTAGAAGGATCACTGTGAACCATTGGCAGAGACTGGAGGTGCTTTTGATTATCCTGAGTCAAATGCTCTGGCAGAGGGTCCTTATGGAATGGCGTAAGGAAAGAAGCAACGTGTCATTAATAGCAAGAACATGAGCTTTACAGACCTACCCACCTGAACTCTTTCCATCTATACCACTTGATTTCTCTGTTACCTTAACAAATGTATTTCTTCCAGGTAAGCTTCAGCTTTCATAACCTGCAGTTGTGGAGTACTTTAGCACTTTTTGGAGTATTGGAGTTTAAATGAAATATTTCATTTTGTATGCTTGGCATGGTAGACATTCAATAAGCATAAGAGGATTTTGAACAGATGATGATGAGCATGACAATGGAAAGGAATGGAATTAACATATGCTGTATGCCACTAGAGATCTGGAATCCCAGATATTTATTGGCCTGGCTTTTTCTACCATGTAAGTAGAATTCAAAAGTTGAACCAAAACTACGTTTCTTATTTTGTCATCTGCTATTTATTAAGCAATTCAGATTTAATTCATATTAGACTCTTTTTTATTAATGTTCCCATTTCTATGTCTATCCTATTTTATTGCCATTTCCCAGTGCTTATACTGGGTGACGTGCTGAAAAGGTCCAAGAGAAACAGAGAGACCCACACAAACACGTCAAATAAAGTCATCACGGTGCACTGAGCTGCTCTGTTGGAGGTTAATCTTAGCTGAAGCTGCAGGCCAAACGTAAGAATGGAGCATAGAAACGGAACAGGCTGAAATTAAAGAGGCCCTTGAAATTCTGAAGGGCAGAGAAATCTGAGACCATCACAAAGGACTAACAAGTGCTGGCCATTAATGGATGAGTTAAGATGAACGCTCACTCAGGACCTTGAGGGCTTTCTTCTTATTTTCTTATTTGGAAATAAGTTAGGAGCTCAAGACAAAGTGGGCATTTTGTTTTCACACACACAGGTGCGGCTAACCAGCACACCTTTCTGAATTCCTTTCGTGTTTATCTCTGGGCCTTTCTCTCTTCCTTTTCCCTATTCTTTCCTCCACTTTTGAGATAGTAGATAGAAGAGGAAAGGGAAGTTTAAGAATGTAAGACAAAAAAATGAAGAGCACAGTACGTGAACTAGGGACAAAGTCTAAATAAATGTAGCCAATCAAAGAATTGAGGAAGACAAAGGATGAAGAAAGGACCTGAAGAAAGACTAAGAATGCAAGGAAGGGTTTGTTGGTGGAACTCAAGTTTTAATTTAACATAGTTATTATTAATGTGTCACTGCAAGGGACCCATAATGGAATTGTTCTTTGAATCAAAATATAAGGGAAGGGGAGAGTGTGGGTGAAGCTAGGTGGAACACGGCCCAAAGACAATTCTGCTTGCCACAGGTTCTATTAGCTCCCAGCTTTGGCGTGTTCTCCATTTTTAGCCATGTTACCTAATGGCTTCTTTCCCATGAAATTCTGAAGGCACTGGTTCAAAAGAGTCGTTTGGTAAAGAACTGGAATCTATTTCATTTTCAAGAGACCCACGATGAGTCCTTTGTGGTCGTGACCAGAACGAGGACTTCAGGAAAAACAAGGGTGAATATCGATATCCGTATTCATCTATATGACCAGGAGACAATTAAGTATCAGTTCAAACACCACTTTAAGGAAAGCCACACAGACGTAGTCTGGCAATGTAACTGTTTTGTTGCTAAAGCTGTACATACGGTCAATCCAAGTTAACGCACATTTTTTTTTTCACGCTGGGGATTGATCCCATGTCTGTTCATTGGCAAGGAATGTGCTCTACCACTGAGCTACACCTCAACCCCAGGGAATATGTTTTGCATGTGTACCTTCATCAGACAAACATATCTGTATTATATTAACTGATTTTATAAAGATCAATGAAGGTGTGATTAAACTTTTTTCAGGAAAAATTTCAATAAATGCTTAGAGTTTTCTTTTCTCCAAGAAAGACATCTATTGGAATAACAATGGCATATATTCTTGGCCTACTGAATTCTGTTTAGGAAACCAGGTGTCATCATTTTAACAAAGGAGAAGACATTGAGAAGTGACTGTTGGAGCTATGCAATGGACATTCCAAGAAAAGGTAGAATAAGACTTAACAAAACTAAATGACATTTTGGTAAGAAACAGGAGCATGGGGCAAAGAATTTATTCAAACAACAGAAAGTGGAACTTCAAAAAAAATAGCATTCATACTTCAGTTTTACTTGATTCTCAAACAATAGTTTTCCTCTGAAACAAATTTATAGTATGTTTTAAGAACATGTTAACCACAAACATAGTACTAGAAACTAAGCCATGTGGTATTTATATACCTTACTATAAATTTCTGTGTTTCTGACATTTAGAAACCTTCGAAGTGGAAGAATCGTATTTCTTCAATGTACTTCAAATATCTTCCACTGTAGGATTTGTTGGTTTACAAACTTATGTGTATTTTTCACCTGGTTAATCATTCATGCAATAAATATTTTCTGAGATTTCTCTGTATACCTGACGTGGCATCTATTCAGTGAGCACCTATCTCTTTACTGACTATTATATGATTCTGTCATTTTTCCAGTTAACTTTTTCTTTCTGCCATTCATATTATCTTTAAAAGAATTTTGAGCAAAGTTTCTTCTGGTTATAATTCAACTTTATGGACAGATGATAATTAGGGAGAAAATTGAACAATTCAGTTATTTTGGATTTTAAAAACTTTCTAGTTATATTAATAAAATTAAATAAAATAAGACAAAATAAAACACTTTTGAAACTAGGAAACATGTGCATGTGAATAATACCTTCATGAGTAGAATAAGATGTTGAGTAAGAGATAAGACATGATTTTGTGTTAAATTTTTCAAAATAGCTAGAAGAATTCAGAATTTGGAATCACTTCACCACAAAGAAGTGATAAATGTATGAAGCAATGGGTGTGCTAAGTGTCTTGACTGGTTATTACACAATGTATGCATGTATCAAAACATCACAATATGCAATTATTATCTGTCAATTAAAACCAAAACAAAATAAAAATAAAAAGAAGGAGATAAAGTGAATTACCACATTGTTAAAAATTTTTACTGAGGCTCTAAATTTTATCAGATATTGTTGTGGATACTTGCATTACATCTGTGGGTGAAGTAGATTCCCTGTTTTCATGAAACTCATGGTATTATAGTGGCAATGTGATGAGACAAAAATTTATAGGATACCAACATTTGTTTTATTTATTTTATCTTATTTTATTTATTATTACTCCTTTTTTGGCAGCACTGGGGATCGAACTCACAACCTCACACATGCCAGATAGGCGCTTAAGCCCCTGAGCCAACCCCCCAGCTTAGCCAACATTTGTTTTGAGAAAGTCTAGGAATGTGTTTTAAAGCTGTAAATGCTCAGCTCCTATCTCTGATGAATTGTATCCATCTCTAGAATGAGCTGGGCTTCCTATTCTTTTAAATTTGTCTTTGTGGTTCTGATGTACAATCAGGGCTCAGTACCAAGAAGCTAACTATACAAAAGCAGCTATGAATTTTCATGATTGCCAGACTCACTTTGGAACAAGCTCTGTAAGCACGTCTTTTAAAATAAACAAATCTTGCACTTTGAAAAGACTGAATTTCAAAAAAAGTTAACAATTTAACATAAAATTCAGGTTTTAGTTCTGAACAGTCAAGTTGCAAAAAAGAAATGAAGAAGGAATTTGGTCAGTGGTGGTGACTATGTTTATCTGCTTCCTGTTGATTTGCAAAGTAGTTCTTAAAATACAAATAATACATGCATAATGCTATTAATTTTAGGAAATAAAATTATAAACATGTTTGATTTTAATATCACTACTTACTTGGCAAAACTTTTTCAAAGTATATCATCAATACCAGATAAAGGAAAGCATCAAATGCCAACATGAAAAGTGTTGCTGTAATTAGATTTGAACTGTCCGAAGAACCAGGAAATGCATTAGAATTCAAATCATAGTCTAAACGTAAAATCTGAAAATTAAAAAAAAATTAAGGGAATTAGATTTATAATGAATTTTAAATAGTTATGTTTAGCATAGGAATAAAATAGCTACTTATTGCCTTGTCCTAGTAATAGAATATTAAGTAACCATTGCTTACTTCATGGTTCCTAAATGTATTATATGATACATTTTGGCATGTGATCAATTATAATGCACTTTAGTTATTGCTATGATAAAAAGTATGCTATAAGTGAATTTGGAGCATTAGAAGGAGGCAGGGGAAAGTAGCCAAAGTTCTTCATTTGTTAAGGTAACATCTGACTTGAATTTAAATTTGGTCCTTTGTTAAATAGAACATCAGAAAGATGTGCTTCTTGAAAATGGCTATGTAATGGGGAATTTTCACTCTGGGTGAAAAACAACACCTGTGTGTTTCAAGAGTACCAGTGGGAAGAGTAGGCTGGTTTATAATATTTAAATTAATGCATGCTTTAGAATTAATAATCCTTTTATTAAGCATTAAGAAAACAAATGGTTAATTCATTTAATTGTAAGGCCAGTAAGGTGAATGTAATAGGAATCAAATAAAAAGGATGTTCCAAGAAAAGAAACATGATTTATTAATCAATATATTTCCAAAGAGTTTTTTATTTTCAATTTAAATTTTACTGTTTGGTTTTGACAGTCATGTGCACTTTTCAGTTGCTAAGACAAAATATGAGCAGAAATTGAACTCATAAAATAGAGAATAGAAGAATGGCTAGTAGAGGTTGGGAGGATAGAAAGGAACAGGTTAGGGAAGCACTGATCAGCAGGTATAAAGTTACAGTTAGAAAAGAGAAATATGTTCCGATGTTCCATTACACATAGGGTGCTTATATTTAATAACACTGTATTTATAACATCAAATCTATTATTAGTAGTTTAAGTCAACACTTTATATTGTCTCTTCAGAATTATACATTGATCACCCATTTTTTCCTCACTTTTCTAAATGACTCCCCCTGCTGAGTTAAATACTTTCAAAGCCCTTAAAACTTCATCTTTGTGAAATCAGAGGTGTGGGATCTTTGCTCTTGCTACGTGGAACATAAAGATGAATGCAGATAATTGCACTCTAGAGAAGTAAAGATGCCATTGATAAAAATGACACAATTCCTTACCTGGATCATTCCAAGAGTGAAGGCAAAGGGACTAAACAAACTTAAAATCCACTCCACGGACACAGGAAGGTGTCTGTTTAGTGCTGTGAATCCTAGACTCCCCCAGAAGACAGTGAGAAAGAAGATCACAAGGCCGGTGAGGAAAGGTTTCTTTACCAACACACTCATTAAGAAAGTCAGTGCGATCTACAATGAGAAAAGTTCCAACTGGTTTATATTTCTCTAAGAGTTAGTAATATCACTATGACAGTAGAGATTTACTATACATTACTATTTATATATGATACACAAAATTATGTTTTGCAGAATCCACAGATTTTCACATGTAAACAGCTCATAGAAAAATAGAGTAATCATGCTTGATGCTTAGAATAAGAAATGAATGGGGAGAAATTTAATTCAACTCACCATAGACAATCCATATAGAAAAAGGAGTGTGAAGACCACCATGAAGCTCGCCAGAAAGAAAAACTGGATAAATTTTATGACAAGTGCCAATATCAGGGCCAGAATGAAGATGAAACCAGCATAGAGCAAACCCCAGGAAAGCCTGATGCGGAAACGAAGTGCTGTTTTAGTATTTCATGTTCAGGTACAAGGAGGGCCTGCGATGGATACTAACATAATCTTTTCATTTGTTCATTCATGTTTTCATTCAGCAGATATTTATTGAGGGTTTTAGGATATGAAAATACAAGGCAAAAATTTTGGACAGACTTAATTAGAAATCAGGGCTATTCGTTGTCCTAAAATGGTTGTAGAGACACACACACGCACACATGTGCATGCACACAAATGTGATTATAAAAAGTAAAAGGAATAATCAAGTTTCTGGTCTGATGGATTTTGGTTGAAACATTTCATTCTTAGCATTCTCCCCTTGTGACCTTGGGCATATTCTGTAGCCTCCCTAATGTGCTTTTATTGCGCTCCACAATTACACTGTGGTGGGGACTGAAGCAGGCAAATCTGCAGTTCCTGATCTTAGCACAGGGCAGCTCCTCAGTGAGCCTTAGATCCCAGCTGCCTGGAGTCTCTCTAGGATGAGCAGCTTCGTACACATGCTTGGAGATGAGAAATTCTTCTTCAAGAGTACTTCTGTCTCCTCTTTTCCTATAAACTGTTTTCATCATTTTCCGGATGTGTACGTCCAGCAATCTACAGATTTGTCTTTAACTCTACTGATTTTCTGTTAAGATAGAATGTTCAAAAATAATCTCACTTCTTTTGTAATAGAATAGTCACTCTCTTTTTCTCATCAATTTCTCTTATTTGCCATTTTATTTATTTGGTTTTTATTAGTGCATGTTTGTAGTATATAACGATTTCAGTCCTCGTGAGGCGTGGTATGTGAACATAACTGTCATGGCTAGTATGGACATAACTGTATGGCTGTTATGGCCAGAGTCTCATTCACTTATAGACAGGGCTTTTCAGAGTTGATTGGATCTAGGGTGTGTGGCACTGGAATTAAGGGTATGTGGTACTGGATTAGTCCACTAATTGGTTTGTCATAGTTCTGGGTATGGATAGTGGGAGGGCTCACCCTGTGTGTGAGCACCACCCAAAAAGCTTATAGCCTAGATGGGATAAAAGGGAAAGGGAGGCTTGCTGCTTGCTGCCTCCTGAATGCTCTGCCGTGGACTGTTTCTCCTCTGTGATGCCCCTCTGTCATGCAACCCTGCCTTGAATTCAGCAGACTATGGACTGAAACTCTACAAACTGTGAGCCAAAATAAACATTTCTTCTTTTAACTTTGGGTGCAGGTATTTCATCTCAGCCACAAGGACGTAACTAAGACAATAACATATCTTAATTCTGTTTTTCATCCTCTTCCTTCCCCTTCCCTTCCTCTTCCTCCCTTCCTCTCTTGTGCACTCTCTCTCTCTCTTTCTCTCTCTCCATCTCTCAGTCACCTTCCCAGTTGCAAAAAATCTATCTCTGTAGTTTCTATTATCTATCTTTTATTTTGCTATTTATTTATATGTTGGATTTCTCTTGCAAGAGAAACCATGCAATATTTGAGCTGTCTGATTTATTTCATTCAACATTATGATCTCAAAGTGCATCGATTTTTCTACTAATAGCTCACATTTATCTTTCTTTATGATACAGTGGTACTCTATTGTGTATACATACCACATTTTCTTTATGTACTGATCAGCTGATGGACATAGAGGGTGCTAGTTACGATGACTTGTACAGCTATAATATGCAGCTATATTGAGAGAGCAGAATAGGATTCTGAATAGGGGCTGGGTAGTTTGATCTTAAATAGAAGGTTGAGTAACTCCAAGAATGGACAAGGTTCTCTGTATGCAGGTGATGTTTAGAAGAAGAAGAAAGTACATTAAGAGAATCTCGGGAGCTAGGTGGATTGTACATACCACTTCTTTATTTTGTTTTCCAATATTCTTTAAGATGTATAATGAAATAATAACTTAAAATGAAAGAATATCTTAACATACAGCAACTATTATGTGTTGGACCATAATATCAAATCACATAATTCTCACCATAGCCTTAGGCAGGAATACTATTTGTGTATTTTCCTAATTTTATCATCAGAGAACCTAGAGATAAAAGATTAGAGTAAGTATCTTTGAAGTCCTAATGTTTGACTCTAGAGCCTAGAGTTCAGTGTTATGCTACTCTTTGCTCCAACAATGATTTTATAAAGAGGTGGATACTGATTTTTAGGATTTTAGTCCTGAAAGGGACTCATTCCAATTCTGAATTTGTGGCCACATGCGCAATCTGCCTAGCTCCCCAGCCTCTCTTATTTTACTCCTTTCTTCCTATAAACATCACCTCCATACAGAGAATGTTGTGTATTCTTGGAAATTACTGAATCTTTCATGTAAGATCAAGCTACTCAGCCCCTATTCAAAATCCTATTCTGCTTTTTCATTTCTTCAGATGTCCCCATCATGTTTTAGTCTTCAAGGAACTCCTGGCCCTCAACCTTTCCATTCAGTTCTGCCTTGGCTAGAATTCTGCTTCCTCTTGGCAGAGACACCGATGTCCGTCTTCCCTACCACCATCTTGCCAGTAGAGTTAGTAACCACCCCCGTTTTTCCTGCTTCAACTCACTGGGCAAATCTAACTTCTTTCTTCACTCAGAGAATCACAGTCTCACTCAACCTGCACACATTACACTAAAAACAATTTACTCCATTTATATGAAAAAAGGAAAAGTTTAGAAAATTATTAGGTTTTAATAAAGATATACTGAAGATGCCCACTATTCTTGAGGTTCTCCATATATTCATTTGTGCTACATTTGACTCACCAAAATGCTGAAGTCTGAAGACCCATCATTGTCATCAAATTCTTCATCATTTTTCTCTCTCTGGCAACATTGATGGATGCATAGTAAGTGAATGGGGAAAAGGAAATAATGCAGAAGAAAATGAAGAAATCAGTTTTAATTCCTCCTTGACTCACAAAGGGATAAATCTTCATATATTTTCCAGTAATTGAAGTCAATTCTTCCATCACTGAATGATTTGTTGTGGCCTAAAGAAAGATGTCAGTTAACAAAATTTTCATATTAATAAATGCATATCTTGTTAATATACAACATCTATTTTCCTAAGAATGCATAACTGGCAGGTCAAATTTTGATGTTAGCTTAAATTGTGACTTCTGTGTCCTACCACTGGCCCGCCTGGTATCTGCTATACTTAGTTCTTAGAATTTACTCTGTGTTTTGCTACTTTCCTGTCTAACATCACTTGTGACATGTTTGAAATGTCTTCTCTGACAGGATCTGCTTTTCTTTCTTTTTATCTTTTCTATTTAAAAAGCCTCTAACCTTAAGCCTTAAATTGAATTTTTATTTCAATTAACAACCCATCTGAAACTTTTGCCTGTTTACCTACAAAGACTTTATTTATACTTCTTGACACTCACTTCTCTTCTAATTTTTTTTTTACTATATTCTTAGATTCCTGAAAAGATTAAGCTCATAGAGAAGATAAATTTTCTTTTATTTTTATCTGCAGTAAAACCTTGGTTTTCAAGCACAGTTTGTTCTGGAACTGTGTTTGTAATCCAAAGCACTTGTATATCAAAGCAAATTTTCCATAAGAAATAATAAAAGCTCAGATGATTTCTTAAGATGAGTCATTCCATTCCTCCAAAAAATTCATATAAAAATGATTACAATGCCCTAATATAATGCAAAATATAATGAAACTGCAAAATATAAAGAAAAATAAGTTAATCTGCACTTAGCTTTGAAAAACTTTGTGTCTGGAGTGAGGGAGACAAGAGAGGAGGGTTATTGTGTGAAGACTTTCACTATTACTGTTGGAATTTTTGTGCAATTTTAACAAGGAACCTATCCAATGAAACTTGCTGTTGTCTCCTTTTGAGATTTTTACAGAAATGTGGCATTGAATTGCTGCTAAACAGGTATCATTTGCACTGTTATAACCTAATTAGGGTGGTTATTTTCTATAAAATTCTGCATTTTTCCACATTTTACTTATCTTTCTAATCTCATTTGAAGTGAGATATTCCTTTGCCTTTTTCTCTTCCTCCTCTGCAGACAAGGTCTCCTAAATAACCTCTTGCTGTTAGGAGGTGACCACTCACAATCTCATGGGGGACTTGAGAGTGGGAGAGAGAGAGAAAAGGAGAGAGAGAGGGAGAGAGAAAACCATTGGCTCAGTTGTGATCACGTGACACTTGATGTCATGTACTACTTGCATTGCAAGACATAGCTCATTTATCAAGTTAAAATGGATTAGACACATTTGCTCATCTTGTCAAACACTCGCAGAACAAGTTACTTGTAAGCCAAAGTTTTACTGTATATCCTCTTGATGTACCAAGTTTAGTGAACTTCATTATAAGAATGTGAATGAGTAAATGAAAGAACAGCAGGGCTACTCATTTACATTTTCATTCCTGAAACCTTCAGCGCCTATATCATTAATTTGCATCAAACAAGAGCTTGAATTGAACATTTTGTACTCACTTCTATAATAGCAGCATTAATGGCAGCTTGAAGAGCCACGAACCCTTCCTTCCAGTATACTGAAGCATGACAGTCAATACTTTCATATGTTCCATAACAATGACCTTTGTGGAAAAAAAGAAACTACAATTATCATTATGGATCATTTTGTTTCTGATAATAGGCTATAATGGACTTTACAATAGCACCAAATTCTGAATGTTCTTATTTTGACTTAAAAATCTATGAAAGCATAAATTATAGTAATGATTCTCAAAATAGGTTGGACAGCTCTCCTTATGGATAATCCAGCTTTGAATTATCATGGTCATTTTAAACTTTTTCTCACCATATTTTGTGCTTCTCTGTCATTCAAAAATTTTATGGAGCTCTTTTCTAACTTCATATTGTGAGAACAGTATCTTTTTAAATGTTTTTTCAGAAGTTAGAGTGATCTAGTATATATGAGAAATTAAACTTATTCTAGCATTAAAACTTATTCTAGCATTAGATACAAAACAGGCGTAAGGGACAAGTGAAAGTACGAATAATTTAATTACACTTAAATCATGCCAATCAGAATGTCATTGGAAGATAAAGGTTTACTTATTAAAAAAAGAAACCTACCAGTCCATTGAACTTGAACTAAAGGGATATTCGTTAACGAGATGAATTAGTATTAAGTATAATGATTAGATGCATATTACATTAAGATTTTAAATATTTTCAAAAATAAATTTTGAAATATTTCAGACATATAAATGATACAGAAGTAAAATGAACACACATGCACCTACCGCCAAATTTTAAAAATAAATCATAACTATTAGAGTTGTAGTCTCTTGCATACTACGAGCTTCCCTAGCACCAAGCATGGAATAAGTTAATAACTTTACTGAACTCTGTATTTATATCATAACTTTGACTTTCACTGTATATACTTAAGTCACATAAATATTTTTTAAAAACTTAAACACTAGGCCACATGTGTTGGTACATGCCTTTAATCCCTGTACGCAACAGGCTGAAGCAAGAGGATCACTTCAAGTTCAAGGCCAGACTGAACTACATAGTGCAACTATATCTCAGAAAATTAAACCTTCACCTATAGATTCATTATTCAATACTCTCAGCTTTGCTTCGTTTACTATTATTTCATGATTCTGAGTTTAAACTTGTTTTTTCTTCTTATAAAATCTCAGTATAGGATTGTGAATCAATCAGTGTATTTAAATACTGTTCTATTAAAAATTTAATGAGTTAAATTTTTCTTTTCACTATTACCAGCCCTACCAAGATAAACAAAAAACCAAAGCTCTTTTGCTATGAAAATTCTTATATAGCACATATCCTGTCATGAATGCATGTCAGAGACATCATAGCAGAGTCTACAGTAAGTTACAGTAACAAACTCCAAATCTCAGAGTACTATCAAACAAAAGCTGTCTCTTTGGCTACAAACTCAGAAAGGTTCATTGGTAGGAGGTTGAGGTAATGTATTCCAAATCAAACAAAAGACTATAAGATGAAATAAGTTTCTTTCAACTGGCAGGTGGGTGCACTGTCTGTTTTATGTCACTTCTATCTTGCAGAAGCAGGTGAAGAGAGGTGACGAATTCATGCTAGTTTGGAGATGCCATGGGTCTAGCTATCTGACTATAGCTTCCTGTGTTCTCAGAAGGGAGCAGGGAACAGGTAGCAAATCTTCGACACAGGGATGAAAGTTTCATTCATTCGAGTCTTACAATGCTGTGCTGTAGGTTATGCACATCTTCAGCTTTAAAATAAAATTTCTCAATTTTTGTTAAATTTATCAAATTATATGATGTAGGATAGGTCTTCTATTTGATGTGCATTCTTGTCAATACTTCATATTTTTCTATTTACTCATTTTTGTCAGTCTGGTGAGTTGTTCTCTCCAAGGTTGTCTTTTCTATGTCATTGATTTATCTACATGGGGCAAAAGTGTATTGTCTTAATGACTCACAACTTTAGTTTTTAAAAAGATACACTTGACTAGCTGATGGTCTTTTTAAAAATAAATTTTAGAGCATGTCAAGTTATACAAAAATGGATTATGTTTTTGATTAGAATCGCTGAATATTCCTAGAATAATCTGGGCATCTGTAATAGGCAGAATTCTAAAAACCACACTGAATCATGAGGGTTGCTCTTACAAAATTCCTTCTCTATGACAGTTGGTGAAACTTGTGAATATAATATACTGTTCCTGATTTTAAGATGCTATATGTCTTAGATCAGGAGATACCAAGTGAGTCTAATCATATGTATTTTTTTTTTTTTAAAGCAAGGGAGTTCTCCAGCAAGTAACAGAAGGGGAATTCTGAAGCAAAAAAAGAGTTCCCTGTGCTGTAACTGGCTTTAAGGAGGAACCAGTTCATGGTCAAGAACTGGGAAGAGATCTTGTAATAAGTACTGAGAGCAACCCTGCCTGACAGTTAGCAAGAGAAATAAGTGCTTCTATGCAGTTGATTCTATCAGTAACACGAATGAGATTAGAAGCAGGTTCTTTCTAAGAGCTTCAAAATAAAAGCCTCATTTTGGCTTTGGGATACTAAAAGCTGAGAAGTAGCTGAGTTTGCTTAGACTTCTCCCCTGCAGGACTGTGAGCTAACAAACAGGTATTATTCTAAGTCACTAAGTGTGTGATAATTTGTCACATAGCAATAGAAAAAATTGTATACTCTCTACAGTGAAAGTTCTTAGAATACTGTATCCTTTCACTAGTCCTGGTCTTTTAAAGTTTTATATTTTTTTTCTGTAAAAGTTGTTCTCTATTTCCTAGACTTTTTTTTCTCAAGAAAAAGTTTTCAGTTATTATTTACTTATTACTCGGCTAATTACTTGATGTTATCTTTTAATTACATTCCCAGTTAATTATTGCTACTGCTTCCTCCCTATTTTGCAGTATCATTTTCCTTTGTTGCATTTTTTTATTTCATCTCTTATTTGACATTTTATGTTCTTAGTTTTATAATTCCATTGGGAAAGATATATTGTCTGATTCTCCTAACTCTCACTGAGAGTGTCTTATCTTTGCATATTAGATAAATTGCATAAATTTATATTCAGGGATATTTTATTTTTCTGAGTTGAGGTTGCATTTTTCTAGAGAAAGTTTGTATACTCTTCTGGCATGCACTCCAGTGCCTGACGACCAAAGGTCACTTTATATTTTCTGCCTGAGATTTCCTAAACTAGGCAGGCAAAGTAAGAAAGAACTCAATCCTAGAAGAAGGTAGACTGAGAGTTATGATTTCTCAAAGGAGAACTCTTTTTGCTTTCATGCATAGCTCAAGCGAGGACAAAGTTCTTTTAATTCTTTGTTTGCCAACAGGTGATCTTTTTCTTGTCTATTCTTTTGGCGAGAATATAGCCTCTCCAGATTCCAAACTACTGCAGGAAATTCCATTTTAAACAAACCTCAGATCTTTTCCCATGTTCCCATAGAGCTACTAAAACTAATGCCTTTTGGTTGCTGAAACTGGCAAAATCATGCAACATCAGTAATAACCTAGTAGTCTAGATGTGATGCCCTCTTCATTTTTGGAATTTTGAGAATTTCTTTTACTTTCAGGTGGCTTATCTATACATTTAAAGGGCAATTTTTTCCATTTTATCCATTAACAACTTAATTTAACTTTAACAAGCATTTAGGACAGCTATATATTATACATAATATATTGTGTGTACATATGTGTGTGAAGGTTGTGATATTTGTATATAATTACATATAATCATCATATGTTGAATATATTAGTATGCTCAAAAATGATATACTTTTCAAATTTGTGGAATGGCACATGGCTATCACCATGGCAGGTGGTGACTGTCTAATTTGACATGTCAACATTGTTTCCGACAAATGCCTGAGACACAACTGAAATAGAGAATAGTGGAAAGTTACCTATATGGTTACTGTTTTCTTTCCTTGTCGGGATTCTTCCTTCCGAAAAGAAAGCAAGATGATATGAATATGTATCAGTAAAAATTACCCTTGCTATATCTCCAGGGTAAGTTTTTGCGAATTCTTCGATATGTTCATCAAATGATAGTCCCACAACGTCTCTGTCTACCATTACAAGAAAGGAGAATTAGTGTGAGTTACTGGGAAGCACAACTGTCAGATGTGATGTTCAATTGCCTTTACTACAATTTCTTAGGAAAACAAAACAAAATCAAGTACTGACTGTGAGTAAATCAATTATCTGCAAAGAGGGAGGAGATATTTCTAGACTCAATCAAAAGGAATACTTGAAAATTAATTATTTCTTCTTTATATGTTGTGAATATTGAGTCAATTTTCATATATAAATATCATACTATATCAATTACATTCATCACAGAATTAGAATTTTAATAAATCTAAAATTCTAATAAGTCTAAAATGGTTATAAAGCATGTCTCATACAGACTGAAAATGACTATACAACATTATTTTCCTTTATAAACTTTGACAGTAAGGTAATAATGTAAAAAAAAAACAAGGAAGATTTTCAAAAAATATAGAGTTCTTATGTTGTCTTCACTAAAGAATCCTTTTTGGCCATGCAGATGTTTTATTAGGACTGAAAATTAAAAAACTAATACATTGATTCCTGATAAAAGAAAAGAAAAAAGTATACAAGAAAAAATCCTTAATTAGGGTGGAAATACTGAAGATAAAGGTAGATGGAGCAGTAACATGTATTTTGATAAATTAGATTTTATTGTGGAGTCTAATCTTTAAATTTGTGTGATGATATTTCCCATTTTTACTCAGTTTCCAGATTTATAAAATGAATTGATAAAATATACTCTGATTACAGAATATTAGTACACTATAAATGCTACAATACAAAATATTGTTAGAAAATAACATAATGTTCCTACATTTGCAAAAGTCTAACATACTATTACTGCAAAATGAAGTATTTGTGGAAATCTAGCGTGCAATGTGTCTAGTGAATATTTGGTATTATTATAACATGTGCTTTTGAATAAGAGTGTTGTGAGAAACACATTCATGACCTTGAGACCCTAAGGATGATGTCAATGAAATGGAGGCTGAAAGCAAGTGTGTCTCAGTGCAGGCTGAAGTGGATTCAATGTTTGTAGGTGAGAAGCCCAGAAAAGACATGCAGATTCAGGTACAAGGAGTGGTATGATGGTTGGCGAGATGTCATGGGAGAGCAAGTTTGGGACAGTTGACAGCTATGGGTCAGTAAGTTCTGAACACTCATGCTCTCAAAGAACGTAATATTGATGTTCTCTGCTTCACTAAACCCTGTATGAGATCACTGGGTTTTCTTGTCCTGAGAGTTTGTGCTCCGGATGGTAGTCCCTTGCTTGGTAAGTCATACACTCAGTTTGGAGTTACTCAGTGTTGAGCAGTGTGGCCTCTTACTTTCAACAAAGGGAAAGTATCGTGTATTCAAATTTCACTCTACAAATTTTGACGTTTGAGACCATTTTATCAACGGAAATGGAAATAAGTACATGTATATTCAGTCAAATAAACCAGATCTTGACATTGAATATTTGTGTTTCCTGGGTTGCTAGAAAACTCACCTGTCATGAAGGAGGTATTGGCTACTTTTTTCATTATCTGTTGGGTTTCTTGGGTGATAGGTGTATATACAATCGAAAATTTATAATGAAATGAATCTACCCGTCCCAAATTCACGGTAGGCAATGAAGAAAAATCATTAAACTGATGATCACTAAAATATATCAGTATGTACAAAGGAAACAGAAGGAGCAAGGAGCTCATCCATTCCTATACAAGCCAAGAAAAAGCAAATAGAAATTATAATTTCAAGTTAGTAATGCACAATAATTTTCTAATACTTTTGTCAATATTACTCTTTAAAATTTATAAATATATATATAACCTCACAATATGTACATTTTAAATTATATATAGTAAAGTTTTACCAGTCTGAGTAATTTTGAGGACTATTAATGGGAATTCAAATTATTCTATCTTTGCATCACTGCTAACGCACATACTATTAATCATGAGTAAATAAGATATATAACAGGGCAAACTGGTTTAAATTATCATTAGCTAGTGCTACCAGGATGATCCACTCATAAAGCACTTGATTCTGCTGAAAGTCAATGTATTTAGGTAGTTCTAGAGCATTGCGTATTTAGTGGAGATACAATTACTATGGAACTGGAAACTCAACAGAATACCAATAACTTAAGCAATGTGATTCTGATTAGTTAGTCATAAATCTTGATGGTTTGCAAATTTCCAATAAGAAATCACTTTATTGCCGTCATGCTTAATCTTAGAAAAATTCACGATACATATACAGTAGAATTCCCATTAGTTAAAATGTTCCCTGGCTATATCCATCTGATTTTAATAATATAGCAAAGTTAAAGCAGGGTTTTTGTTACACTGTAGGATTATAAACAAATGCTAATTTTCTTCTTGGCACTAAATATGTTTCCAACCTTCCAGCTATTTTTTAAAAAATGAATTATTTTCAAAAAGAAAAATTCAAAAGAGAAAATTTCAGCTACCTATTTCTGTGGGTTGATTTGCTTGCCATTTCTTTAGAATATCCCTACCTTAACTCTTATATGGGAACACTAGTGAGCAGTGTGAATATTTTTTGAAACACTTGTTGAATTTTTGGTTTCCAATGAGCTTCTGTGTTTTTAGACCTCAAATTATGGGTTGGTGCCAAATGAAGTGTCTTGAAACAGGTTCTTGATCTGAGAAACAGTTCTTTCCATCATGCAAAGGTGTTCCTCTTATTGATTTATTTTTGGTTTGAGGTAGATATACCAAAAAGCATAAATACTTTTCAAAAACATACATTTTGCTATCATAAATACTAAGCAACGTAGATAGATATTGGATCATACCATTAAGGTCTCTCTTTTCATTCTCCATTTCTTAAGAAAGTTTTTGTGTAACAAGGCCCAGGTTTGTTGACACACACTTATCTCCCTCTTATTCATTTTAACCTATTTAATGAGAAACAATAGGAGAAAATACATATTAAATTTGTAATAAAGTTATATCTTACACAACAAAAAGTGTAATTGGTATCTTCAGATTTCCAGTGAATTCTTAGAGCTTAAGTGTTTCCAAGTCAACATCTGGTTATCACCATGCTATTCTTTCCCCACTTCCAGACTGCTTCATAATTTATTTTTGATGTACTCCCTTATTGCCTATTAAATATAAATTTATCTGTTATAGTCAGTTCTATGGGAAGGCATCTGACTGTTTTTTTCTGTAAGCTTGTGTGATGTTAAGCTTTGTCTGTAGAAGACTTTTCTTAGTCTGTTTTCTGCTGTTATAACAAAATACCCCAACCTGGGCACTTTGTAAAATAAAACGGTTTATTTGATTCATAGTTCAGTTGGCCAGAGGGCTCAAACACAAAGGCACTGGCACTGTGGCAAGGGAACACTGGTTGTATCGCCACGCAGTGACGAACTAGAGAGACAGGACAGAGTGTATGCAGAAGGGGCCAAGCCTGCTGGTGGCCATGTCTTATGGCACTGAGCTCTCACAAGAGCTAATTCATTCCACAAGACCAGTGTCAACCCGATTCAAGAATGATGGCTCCCTTTTTCCCGTGAAGCCCACCAAGCCCATCCCTTACGGTTCTGTCACTTAACAACACTACACTGGGGACCAAGGGTCTGACACATGAACTCTTGGGTAACAAACTACAACCCAACTATAGTGGAACTTAGGAAGAAGAGACTCGTGGTTCTGGAGTGGTTCATTTACATTCCTTTAGAGAATGTATTCCTCCATCAACCTCCTGGCTTCGGTTAAACAGTTATCTCCAATGCAAACAGTCTGGAGGGTGCAGGTTTCACTATTTTCCGTGGCCCTCCATAGTGATAACCATGGACTTGGGACTCTACACAGGCAAAGCCTTTCCCCCACCTCTTTGCTCACTTTAGCTCTCATACTGCAAAGGCAGTGCACCCCATCCTTGTGCCCACGCCTTGCCACTCCAGTCTGTGTTCAGTGAGCAGCAACTATCTGTTATCCAACTTGTCAGCACTTTGCTTTTCCAAACAGGTTGGTTCTTCCATAGATATTCTTTCTCAGCCCTGAGATATCCTTTTGAGTTCTCCAGTCACCTTTATAGTTAGTCCTTATTGTATTCTTATTTAATAAACCTCTGTATAACTGTCCCTCTGTTTAAATTTCTGCATGGTTTCTGTCACCTGAATACATCTAGACCAGTGCACACAGACACACACACTGTAGCTTCAGTAAATACATCCTTGTATATGCAACATCTTTGTGACGTTTGGTTTAAGAACCTAAAAGTGGAGAATACAGCGCGGACACAGAGACAAAAGTCTATGGATCCCCAGACCCAAACTAAGCCTAGTACGTATTTGCCAATCCAGAAAGTGGGTAGGTATGCCATCTGAATCTGAACTGCTTTGTTTTCAATATAAGGTGATCATTTTTTCACATGACTCTTCAGATTTCTTCTGGAAACACTTTTTTTTCCCTTTTTTGGTGCACCTAATTGCCTTTGTGCCATATTTTGATTGTAGGAGTTCATTATCACTATAGATACTTTTGTGTTGCTAGTTCATTCACTTTGCCAATCTGAAATTGATTCATCTTTTAACGTATGCAAATTTTAATTTTGATTTAGTCAAATTTAACAGCTTTTTTCTCTGACTTGCATTTTGTGTGTATGTCCTGTTCAGAAAGTACTTCTATTTTTAAGTCATTAATACACACTCTTCTAGTTTCTTGTGATAGCTTCAAATACTTTTACATATTTAATACTTTTACATCTTTAATTCATCTGAGTTAGTTTCTGGGTAAGATATAAAGCAATAACCCAAGATATTGCTAGTGATATTTTATCTTTCTCATTTGTTAGATAAACTGTCCTGACACCAGTTACTTTAGGATTTCGTCTTTCTTTATTCATCTATCTCATAGTCAAATACTAGATATGTGTGTGGATATATAATAAATATATTTACATTATATACATGTGTATGCATTTGAAATGTTTTGTCCTTTCAATTAATTGATTTGCACATTTCTTACACACAATCTAGTTACTAGAGATTCATAACAGTTTCCTAAGTGCTGGGAAAGGCCTTTCCATTATCAGTCTCTTTCAAATTGTCTTAATTATAGTAGGACCTTAACATTTGTGGCAGAGCCTGCCAGTTCTTGCTTTTTTTCCCCCTGAGCTCAAAGCTACATTCTTTTCTCAATGACACAAGAATTTTTTCTAGCCAAAAGAATATAAGACAAAGAATTATTTGCTATTTTTCAATTATATTCTCAAGAAATAAATGTGCTATTCTAGTTTTCCCTTTCTTTCAGGTAGATGTTTTAAAAGACAGTGAGGCAGAAGATGGATGGAACCTGGCTCCTTAAATCCTGAGACAAAGTCCAACCATTGACCAAAAAAACATGTTTTACACCATTTAATAAGCATGAACATGTTTTAAGGTATTTGAGCCATTGACACAATTCTGGTTACAGTTACTTTCACAGCCTAACATACAGTAACTAGTACACTCTTCTATGACTCCTAGAAATGTTTTGGTTAAGTTTCTGAATAAATGAATGAAGAACAAATTGTAATTTCATTAAACATTATATTTGTTCAGGGAGAATTAGTATTTTATGGTATTCAATTTTCTTCCATATGAACTTTTTTCAGTTACTATTTCATGTACTTGGTAATATTATGTAACTTTTTATAGTGTTTACAAAAGACTCATTGAATATTTGTATTAAAATCACTCACTAAAATTGATGGATTGTGACTAGCATTTTGGTGCATTACTTGTGTACATTAATTGCTGATTTTTAGAAATGCTACTGATTCTGTGTACTGAATTTTATTTTAAAACATCAATTAATTTTCAAATTTGTGTATTTTTAAGATAAAAGCTCCTAAATTCTAATATAGTTGTATCATCTGATCACATTAGCTTAAAGTAACCCTTTAATATTTTACATCATCATGCAAGGCTAAAAAATTGGGAATTACAGCTGGTTTCCTTGTCTTCTTGATTTAAGAGATGATAACACAAAATTTTCTCCATTGGGAGTGGCATTTATGTGTTTTTGATACACTTTTTTAAAAAAATCAGGATAGGGAATATCAACTGCTGCTTTACTTTCCTAAAGTTTTGACTCATAAATTAATTTTGTAATGTTTTGCATTTTACTAATTTCATACATCCATTTATAATTATGTCTAGTACAATCTTCCAGTGTGTAAATTAGACTGGTACATGCTCTCATGTTTCCCAGCAAATATTGTAATTTGTCATAAGGTTTTTTTTTTTTTAATAAAGCTGAATTGAATTTGTCAGTATTTTACTTGGAATTGTTTGCAGTCCAAATTACAGTGGACTATAATTTAATGTTTCATCCACTATTCTTTTCTAAGTTTAACCTCAATGTGATACTAGCCGCACTATGGGTAGAATTTCCTGTTCAGTTTTCATGGGTAGTTCACAACACACAGGATGATTTGCTCCCAGAAAATGAGTAAACTTGATAATAAAACCTTGTAAGTTTGACATCTTGAGATAAGAATAGGCTACATTATTGTTGCTAGTTAATAAAGTTTTAATTAGTTGATAGTAATAGATTTTACAGTTTTCTCTTTCACCTTGATAAAATTTTAGTAATTTTGACTGCAAAGTATCCATTTTATATATATATATATATATTCAAATTTAGCAGCATGAAATATGAGCAATTTAAATTATCTATTGCTAAGATATTTCACAGAATCTCATATTTATATATATTTATATATTGTCTTTCTTTCTATTTTAAAATTTTCTTTACATTTTTGTTAATTAATTTGTTGGATTTGGTATTAAAATCCTAGAGAAACAGTGGTGTTAGTACTTGATCATTTGATTGTTTTCTATATTTTCTATTTTATAAATGTCTCTTCTTATTTTATTCCATTTTCATACTGTGTTTTGGATATTTGCTTGGCCGTGTTTTCCCTCCTCCCCTTGGCTTGAAGAGTTTACCAATGCTAGCATAGCGGTTAAGAAGGTGGACTCGGGAACATGGTGAGTGATTTGCATGATTGAATGTGTCCACGGCCCCAATTCTTCACCTCTGCTTTCCTCTACACACCTATCTAAGATCAGGAGCCACCTAGGATCCACCCCAGGCATCACAGCTATGAATGCATATAGTGTCTGTTATGCATTTGTTTTGTTATTGTTGTCATACAACATAAATGCATAATCAACTACAAATAGATGCGACTTAAGGGTTGTGTTTATAGCTTCCATGATTTTGAAGTTTGTTTCTAATGACTCTTTATTTTTGACTTAATAGTTGTGATCAGGGAAGTTTGTTTCTGTGAGTCGTTGATTCTTTGAGATTCCTAAAGATTTTCTTGGTAGTGCAGCATATTTTAATATTTGGAAAGTCTCCACGGGCAATTGGAATACACACACGCCACCATTTAGGTTAAGTGGTTTGGATAGATCTGTTGGAGCTTTCTAATCTTATTCTTCAAATCTTCAGCATCTTTTCCAATTTCATATTTACTAGATCAGTTACTTTTTAATTGAGTTCTATTAAAATTTTCTACTCAAAGTGGCCTTGAGCTCACTTTGTGTCTCAGGCTGGTCTTGAACTCACAATGATCCTCCTGCCTCAGCCTCTTAAGTGCTGGGATTACAGGCCACCACACCTGGCAAATGCTATGGTTTCTGTGAGGAGGTACAGGATTGTGTTTAAAGTGGAGAGTGGAGACTGTTTGTATTGAACCTGGGTTAGCTTTGGTTGAACTAAGAACCCAGGACCCTTTGTTTTGTGTATGGGTTTAATTCGCGGTAAAAACATCCCACAGGATTACAATTGTCTTCAGAGAGCAGTGTTATTCTTCTATGGCTATTACATCAACCACCAGTGAGCCAAGTAACAGCAAATAGCTGTTTAAGCATATTAAACACTGAATAAAGAACACTTACATGATGGTGGGGAGCTGATTTATATACATATTATATTGCAGCCGGGACATAAAATCATCTCCTAAAAGGAGATGCTTTTGTGCATAATAATAATAATAATAATGACATCTTTTCAAAATTCCAGTCAGCCAAAACTACATGAACCTGATATGCTGAGACTTTCCTGAAAGTTGGGGGTGTAAATGCTCTCAAAAGTTCTTCCCTGTGGGACGGAATCGGTTAGCTAAGGTGGGTTATAGAAAGTAGAGAGATCCCGGGCTACTTATGCACCTGCAGTCATCCACTGGAATGCGGTCAGGACTTCTGACCAAAATGCCAGTACTTGCATGGAGAAGGGTATTGAACATCTCTCAGGTAAAGATTTCTGAAACAAGTGCTGGCCTCCATCTCTGCGAACACCCTATTGGCCAGGGATGGACACCGCATGGTTGCCGTGGACCCATCCGTTGTAGTGAAGAGTGATTGTAGCCTTGCCTGCTGCTCTCATGTCATACATGGAACAGGATCCCACACAGGACAATACTGTTTCCTAGAGTCATAGCTCAGGTGAGAAATACAGGGGCCAGTTCCGACGAGGGGCATGCTGGCCACAGCAGGTTCAGAGAGTGTTGCTAGAGCAGGAACCTCCACGTGGCTGATCAGAGAGGCTGAGAGGCAAGTTGAGCAGGGGGAGAGAAAGAGAAGAGAGAGAGAGAGAGACAGAGACAGAAACAGAGAGAGACAGAGACAGAGAGAGAGAGAGAGAGAGAGACAGAGACAGAGAGAGAGAATCAAAAGTCCTATGGATAAAGAGGCAGGAAAGACAACTCAAAGAATGAAATAGCATTAAGTCTAGTTTTTCAGTGACAGGGGGTCAAGAGACCCCACATGCAAGTCTTCGTGCAGAGCATTCAGAGTGACACTTCTCAGGGGCCTGTGCAGGGCTGCAGAAGAGGCCAAGCTGCCCAAGACCAGGACCTCCTCATGACAGACTCAGCCGCAGCCTGGAGCTGCGGAGCATGGAAAAATTCTGACCCTTCACATTTTCCATCGCCAATTAGTATGACTATTTTATTTTCCACCAATTGGTTAGTGTTCTGTAGTTTGTAAAGAGACCAATAACATGACATTTTTACTAGACATATGGCAATTATGGCTAGCTTTCCATTTGAATAACTGACTTTTATCCTTTCATGCTATTGGTAAGTTCAGAACAAACTCTGGTATAGGAGCATGAATCATCTGTTTACTACAAACTCTCCAAAGAATGCTGTGACAAGGAAAAAAACGATGTATTTTAGATTCTAACTCAATTCAAGGTATCCAAAGAATAAAAGATTCTGAAATGCATTTTATATTTTAGGAATTATTGTAGCTTGAGAGTGAAAGGAACAGACAGTAAAATATTTCTCTAAATGCTCTTGGAAGTAATCTCAAGTCAGAAGAAACAGTTATCCAAAATTTCTTCAAGTTATTTGGCAATAAAAGTAGATAATTACATCTTCACAAGCAACTCAGGGTTAAAAATCAATTCTAAAGATTCTAAATTCTTCACAATTTTAAAAATCTAATTTCAGTTTATTTCTACACTTAGTTCCTGGCTTATAACAGTATCATAGTTATATGTTTTTTTTAAATTATATTTTAATTCAATACTTTTTATCTATCTTATGTGGCACACTAGATATCAAAACACTACAAAACAACTTTTAATTTTCAAAATAATTCCTGCGTAGATCCTTAGCATTAAGCTCATAAGACTAATTTTGTGATAGAAAGAATAAAGCTAAGAAAGTCTCCAAAACCAAAAGGCAAACAACCACAGAACAAAGCAGAAAAAGATTGAACTTACTTTTGAGAAATTTGGTCTTTTTGTTTAGAAGAAACTGATTCACATATTTCCCCTTCTTACTCTCTACCACCTCTCTAGAATTTGGTTAACTGTTGAACATCTATGAAAAGGTCTCTTGAAAACTGCTTTCGAAAGGGAAGTTGTAATCTCAGTTCTGTTAGCCTGGCCAAGACACGTGATCACTACCGGACAGTTTGTTTTTCACTGAAGTTTAACCAGTCCCTGACTGCAGAGCACTGGAATTTGTCCTCGGTCATCGGGTAGCATCGTATTAAAAAGTACAATCTGACAGAGGAAATTCAGCATTCCTAAACTGTCAATAGTTGTAAGCTTGTCCCTATGATGCCTAAGGTGATTTGGCTTGATGTCAAAATTCGAAGCAGAATTTTTATATCATGAGTAAGTGAACAGTTCAATCAGAGAAAAGCTCTTATCTCCTCAGAGCTCTAGACTATTTAATTGACATCTTCACTTATACCTCCACATGATTCACTTTTTTCTGTTTCTCAACTTAATTTGCATTCAATTGATTATCTTCTAATTTCCCTTAAGACTAATTCTTCAGTCTCTGGATTATTTATCAGGATGTTGCTTAATTTTCAAATGTCTGCACATTTTCTAGTCATCTTTTGGTGATAGATTTATAGTTATATTCTATTATGGTCAGAAAACATTTTGTTGGTTAAATTTTTTAAAGGCTTGTTTTACTGTACCGAGTATGATCTATCTCAGTGAATATTCCATGTAGACTTTCAAAGATGCATACTTTTGTAGTTAATAATAATACTATAAGCCGGGTGTGGTGGCACACGCCTTTAATCCCAGCACTTGGGAGGCTGAGGTAGGAGAAGTGTTGTGAGTTCAAGGCTGGTTTGGGCCACAACGCGAGCACAAGGCTGGCCTAAGCTATATATTGCGACCCTGCCTCAAAAAAACAGTAGGACTGGGAGTTTGGCTCAGTGGCTTAAGTGCCTGTCTGGCAGATGTGAGCTTGTGAGTTTGATCCCCTGGTGCCACCAAAAAAAAATAATAATACTGTAGTGTAATAATGAAACCGACATCTAGCACTGGTTGGAATGAGAGTTTGAGAGTTGTGATGGTTTTAAAGTTCAATGTCTGTATATTTATCAGTTTGTTCTGTTACCAAAGATATTGATAACAAAAGTATGATTAGTTAGAGTTCTACCTTTATAAATTAAGTCAGCCACTGATTTAAGAAAATGACACAAATGTAAAAAATCTGTAATATATTTCAAGATTATTTTAAAGACATTCATTCAAAAGTTTCCTGCACGTGGTCCTTTGATCTACTACATTTATAAACTCTCTTAAACAAAGTGTCAGATGTCATGATAGAAGGAGAAAGAACAGAAAAGGGAGTCTGCAAATTTATGTCTTAGCTATTAGCTCTTTTCATGCATGATGTTTCTGTTGGATATGTTATCATTTCTTGGGATCAAATATGCTACATAATGAATTTTTAGTGTTGTCCAAATCAGCTGAAAATAAATTCATGAGAAAACTCACTGAAAACTGTTTCAAAATTTACTGTGTGTTTAAAGTGTTCACTAACTTGGTCATTTGAATTCTTGGTTTTACAAAACATTTATATTATTTTAAACTTTTAATGAAGTTTCATTTTATTTTAGTTTTTTAAATTTTATTTTTATTTTTTTGTGGCACCGGGGATCGAACTCACAACCTCATACCTACCAGACAGGCACTTAACCCACTGAGCCAAACTCAGTCCTAGTTTTTTTTTTTTTTTTTTTCATTTTACAAAGCATCCAACTTCAAGAATAGTGAAAATTCATACTTCTCAATCTGGATTTAAAAATAATGACCATAGACGCAAATCAGTAAATTAATAAAATTTTTTAAAAAATTTTCAAAACAAGCCCTGTGCTCCTTGCTGTATATTTTGTAACTTACTTTTCTTACCTTAATCTCTGTATTTTAACTTCATTTGAGCTGATGTAAGTAAGAAAATAATTAGTAAAAAGTTAGAGATAAACTGAGAAGAACCTCGTTATTCTTAATATTTTAAACATCCTATTAGAGTAATGTAGAAATATTTAGTCATGTAATTAAAATGGAACTGTCATCCATCATCTATCAATCATCAGTCACCTTTCTCTGCTTTACTATCAGTTATATATGATTTATTATCTATTTACCCACCTATCATCTACTATCTATGAATATTTTTAATATCCTGATGTTCTAAAAATTGACACAAGTACAAATAATGCATGCAAAACTGTCTTAAAATGAAAAAGACAAAGTAATATTCACAGACCAGGTTTGTCATAATGGTATAGAATACACTGATGCGTTTGCATACTTCCACGCCGGTACTGTGCACTGCATGATTTCTAAACTTACACCAAGGAAGCAGCGCTTTACAGACTCCTTTCCTGGACATGTGCTCACGTTTCTGTACATTCAGGACAGTGGCAGGAAGCTATTGGATGAAAAGACTTTTGAACAAAATAGCAGCAGTTTCCAGAGACCAACAGTAGCAGTTTTCCAGGGAGCAGAGAGCTCAATAGGTCTCTATCTAGAAGCCAGTGCACCTCTCCCTAACCAGACTGAAAACACCTTCTGGTTGACCAAAACAGACTGGGAAGGGAAGTTATTGTCCAAACAATAGTCCAGGAAATTGAGGATAAACCAGTGACAGTCTTAGGCCAGGATTGACTACAGTGGGAATTGAGGAAGAGTAAGAAATAACCAGGTGATCCAAAAAGTTGGGGTGCTCAGTGTAGTCAGAGAATGGAAAGAAAATTGCCACTGTGACCCCAGATGCTAGCAACAAAAATCGAAAAGTCTTTAGAACCAGGAGATCTGAGTGTTCCCTTTAGGGAAAATGGCAAGAAGGGGAAGCTATCCTTGAGCTGTGATACTAAGCACAGTATAAGGAGGGAGGTTAGAACCACAGAGCTTATGGGACAGGGTGACAAGAAAGACAGGCAAAAAAAAGACATAAGGCCATGCTGGAGGGACTGATGCAGGATGCTGTTGTAAAGTTCAGTCAACATCAGAAGGAAGTGTTCTTCATATTTATATGACAGCCCTATTTCTTAGCTTGTGGCACAAACCAATAAAATCATAAGTTTGCACAAGGGGACATCTTAAACATAATTTGCCTAACGTATTTGGGATTATACTCTGGAAGAATATAATGTACTTTGGTGAATATAGAGCTGAGATGAGTCTCATCCCACAATGTACACAAAACAAACAACAAAAGCCAAGACAAACCAAGCAAAACCTGCAAAGCAAGAGACCAGCCATCTTCAGCAACAAACACAAACAGGACCAGAACACCTTAGCCTCTTGGCTTCATTGTTCTTGAATTTTGATTTGAGGTTTTAACAATTTATGATCTGACATCCCTCTTCAGTGTGTCACACAGATAGTCTCATTGTTTAGGGTGATCTCCTTCCTAGCATCCCATATCAGTTATAGTTCTTTAAATCTGTATGTAGTTTGAAGAAAGCTTGTGTGAAATGTCACACACTCTGCACCCACAATTTATGCAATTTTGAGGGAAGAACACATAAGAAATTATAGTGAAATTGGACTCTGGATTTTGAGGCCACAACCTATGACTGATGAAAATTTGAAGAAAACTCCTTTACATTTTTTTAGGCTGTGTCCCTTTGGCACGTAGTTCATAAGTGAAAGGATCCGGCTCATGAGAAGGAGTAAGGAACCTCGCCCCCAAACAGAAGAGGGGAGGACCAGTCTGAGGGGTATTTTGAGTCTTAATTTTTTCAGGATATACAATCTATTTTGATTATACTTTTTACAATTTTTTCCAATTCATCCTTTCCTTTCCTCTGCTCCGTTAGCCAAAGTGTGCCCCTACAATTTGATGGGCAAGTAGGATCCTCAGAAAAGAAATAGGCACCCCAGAACCTGAATGGTTGTACACAGCAGCTTGAGATTTACTAAGGAGATGGAGAATCTAGACAGGACCTAGGGAAAAGGTGTTTTTTTTTTTTTTCTCTTGACCACAATAGTTGTGAGCAGATATGTTTTTCTACAGAGTGGGCTAAAAATCGATAGACACAGTAACTGATAAACTGTCCTTAGCTATCATCCTGGAGTGAGTTCCCTTTCACTCCCAATTAATCACTGGCTGTGTTTATAACATAGTGATCTCATACACACAGCTGTTTCTTCATTTCTAGAATAAGTAAATGACAGTAGAATTTCTACAGTCAATTTCAGGCCTGAAAACTATGATTACATTCTAATGCTGGCTTAAATGCACTCCTAAACCTCCACCAAACAAGACAGTTTATTTCAATATAGACATATAGTAATTTTTCAGTAACTATTTTTCTGGCTGTCTATTACACTCAAAAGAGAGCCTTTTAGATCAGTTCATGGAGTACTTGCCAATAATAAGATAGATTTTCTATGGTTTTAATAGCTTTCACTATAATTACACTTTTATGGATTGCATTGACTCATATCTATTGATTTTGATTCTTTGTTTTCTTTACATAGATGATTTACAGGGGATTGAGTAACCCAGCAGTTCATCTTATACCCTTTGGCAAACATTCACATACCCATTAACTTCAAAGCAAAGTTTTATGGATGCTTCTGACTGGACAGGATGAAGCAAATTTTGTTAGGTCACTGTTCCTTTTACAGCAACTACATGAAATCAGGCAAATCTCACCAGAAAACATGCAAACCAAAAGGCAATGATGCAACCTCATCAGAGCACAAAAAGAAAAGAATTCAATTTATTTAGATTTATCACTAAGCAACAAAACTTATAAAAAGAAAGGCAAAATAAACAATTTTCTGAAAAATAAAAGTAGCTGAGAGAATTTGGCATACAACAATAATGTTGAGGATATGAAATGTCAACCTGAGACAGTCACTAAATAAATGTGTAAATAAACAAGACAGCACAACTGATGCTTATTGTATAAATGAAATGAAATGCAAAAAATATGCAGGTAGAAGACAAGAATGGAGAAAAAGGAGCTAGTGGTGGAAAGTTTAAAATATACAACTATTTTAATAATGTCTAGATATAGGTAATTGAAGTACTGTAATTATGAAAACAATCCCTTGTCTTGATTTTTAAAAAGTGTAACATAGATACGTGCTGTGGGAAAAAAGTCCATTTTTAATTTTAAGATCCAAAATAAAAACTGAAAGAATAGAAAGATAAGCATGTAAACACTAATTGCAGAAAATCTGGAGTAGATTTCAGGTCTAAAATTACTGCCAGAGATAAAGAGATGCATTTCTTAACTGTCTATGGATTGATTAATTTAAATACATAAAAAACCTAACTGAATATGGACCATAGAAGACCTTGAAAATTCATGATTTAAATAAATAACTAAACTGGGTAAACAGTTTAGACACAAATATACAGGAGATTTTAACTATTATTTCTCAGTAATTGACAAAACCAGTAGATAAGAAAGCCAATAAGGGTATGGAAGATTTGAATAACACAAACTAGTTGGATTACTTGGCCTTTATTAAACACTGTAGGTAAGGGAAAAAAAGAAGATTCTTTTATAAATGCAGTAGAATACTCACCATGACAGACATGTATTGACCCATGAAACAAGTATCAATAAACTCAATGTGTCAAAAAAATTCAAATGTGCACTATGATAAAAATGAAATTAGACTGAAATTAATATAGCCATCTATCTGGAAAATTCTCAAATGATTGGAAATTAAACAACATACTCTTAATAATCCACACTTAACATATTAAAAAGAAAAGTAAAATATTTTCCACTGATAAAAATAAAATATGTAGCTTATTTTAAATCCACGATGTTAAGTGAAATAAATTATACACAAGTTTAAATATCATATGGTTTCTCTTATATGATAATTCTAAAATACAAATACATTAAAGAGTAAAATAAAGGAAAATAAGAAACAGGAAATAGGTCTTTTGCAAAAGGGAAGGAAGGCAAGATATGTTGGAATGAGTAATTTATAAAGCAAAAATTACAAGGAGCTGTAAGATGACATAATAGAAGTACCATATTAATGGGACACTTTACCGATCCACTCAGTACAACACAAAAGAACTGGACAAGCCATAAATAAGAACACACAAGATCTAAACAATAAAATGTAAAAGATACCATATAGTTCTATGTATTTATTTAAAAACTGCAATCAATGTGGTCTTACCATTGGTGTGTACATCTTGTATATGCAAATTAAACAACACAGATATACTTCACGTATGTGAAAACATTCTTGCAACTTTTTTTTAAGTTTGAGTATATGTTGACCTATCAGGTCTGTATGTATGTGTGTAAAACTTTGTACCTGAAATTATGCAGTTTGATTTCTGATTGCCACAGGATTAAACTAGAATTCAGTAAGAGGAAAGTATACAAAATCCTCAAACTTTGGAAGCAATGTAATACAATTCTAAATAAGAAAGGGGTCAAGGTTTCAAAATGAAAAATTAGAAAACATTCATAGGTAATAATGAACATAAAATATTTCAAACTTGTGAAACATAACTCATGTGATGAACAGAAGGAAATTCATAGTTTTAAATGCATATGCTAGAAAAGAAAGCTGGGCATGGTAGTGCATGCCTGTATTTCCAGCACTAGGGAGGCTAAGGCAGGAGGATTGCTGTGATTTTGGGGTCAGTCTGGGCTACATGGTGAGTTCAAAGCCAGTCTGAACTACATAGTAAGACCCTGTCTGAAAACAAACAAACAAAAACAAAGAAAAAGTGGTTAAAATCATTTATGAAAATTTCTATAGTAAGGAGCCAGAAACAAAATAGCAAATTTAACCCAACAGAGAAATTTAGTAGCCCAAATAGAAAACCAACAAAAGAAAAATTTGCAAAAAATAATAAAAATTGATAATCTGCTAGGAAGTCCAAGGAGGAAAATAAGACATAATAAATTGCCTATATCATGAATTAATGTGGGAAATATATAATCCCAGTGATAATAAAAAGTAATGAAGGTATTATGAAATACTGTATGTCAAAAACTTCAAATTTTTGATTATATTGGAAAATAGAACTTATCAAACGTGCCTCAAGAAGAAATATCTAACTACTTGGATATGTACTCATAAAACTGTTCCCCTATTGAACAATATCTAGTTATGATGGCAGATTTTTTTAAGTATTTGAGGGATACTAATGAAACAAATTATCAGATACACTGAAATATTTTTTGTAACAACAGTGATGTTTTGTACTGAGTAACTACTTTGAGGACAACAATATGCAGTGCATTAACTACTGTTATTCTCTTATTATTTGTTGTGAAATTTTGCTTTATTTCACAAAAATTTAGAAAATGAAAAAATATTTATGGAGAAAGTACACTGGTACACAAACTTCAGAGAACAGAAGGAATACTCGTGTGAAAACAAATCACTGCAGGACTGGAAAGCTACATTATCATTTCGAGGGGCACTGGAAGTTCACTATTGATCTTAAGGAAAGTCTAATTTGACTACTTACGCAGCTTAGCTTGTCCATATGGCCAACAGGGCTTTAAGAATCCTATTATAACTTTTGCCTGGGATATCTTGAAACCCGTATTTCTTGCACATCTCTTAGAAGGCTAGAAATTCAAAAACAAAATGAAACTTAAGCAATTAAGAAATCTGGGGTGAGGGCTGGGATTTTGGCTTAGTGGCTTAAGCACCTGTCTGGCAGGCACAAGGTTGTGAGTTTGATACCTGGTACTGCAAAAAAAAAAAAAAAAAAAAAAAAAAAAAAAGAGAATGAGAGAGAGATCTGGGGTTTGACTTCTGAAAGTCTCCCAGGACCCTGATGATGGGTTATACTATTTTTTTCCTATCATATCTTACATGAATATACCCTGAGAAGTATCAAGTGTTCTTGCAGCATCTGACTGTATGAAATTTATGGAATTGGCATATTGTGCAAAACTTTAAACTCCCCCTGACTTCATAGTTTTAATAAAGACCATGGCTTTGTTAGGGCAAAAGGAAAATCAAAAACAGGAGAAAGAAATGCACTGGAGAGCCACTGTACTTGGGTAGCTTTTTGGCCATCACTGGGGTGACACTGTTAAAGCATTGTGATCACTGGCAAAACAAAAACAAGAACAAAAACAAAAACGAAAAACACACATTATCAATGGGACTGGAGTTGGCATGTCTGCAACAGGAGAGCCACTGCAAGTGACTTACAGAAAGAAATGTAAGGGGGTCGGCCAAGAAAATGGCTATGTTAGGTTCTTTCATCAAAAATGAAAGCAACTGAGAAACAGGCAGGCCTGGGCTGGCCAATTATCTGTGCTATGGCTGCTGGGTCAGGGCGTACATATGAGGGACACGAAGGCGTGGTGGCGTTTGATGGCTCACTCTATCGATGAGTACATGGTCCCTGTCTAATCAATAATCATTAGCGAGATTATGCAGACAGAAGAGACAGAGACAATCAAGAGACAAATTTGGGGAGATTGGATCAAAGAGTTAAACTGCATTGTGAATCAATGTAAGAAATTTCCTCCTGAAACTCTATTAAAATGCATTTTAAAGACAACTATCATAGAATAATATGATCAAGATACACCCAAGGGGAATCAATGCTTGATCGTAGCGAGAACCCTAAATTAGTAGCAACTTTTGCAGGAATATGTGTAAGGGGGAAAATTCTCATTTTATAATCTGTTAAACTGAGTCAATGTCGGATTATATAAAATATCAAGAAGGAAAGAGCTATTACAAAGTAAGACAAAGAACATATTACACAGAGAAATCGCCAAGTTAAGACAGCACTTGGTAGGATTTAAGTTAAAAACAGCACTTGTTATGATTTCAGAAAAAAAAAGCAGAACATATACAAGCAAACAAAAGAAATAAGAGACACATATGCAAGTAGATAAATTTTATAGCTCTGAGAAATAAACAGCAATGTGTGTACAGTTAGATGAATCTCACAAAAATGTGTGTGTGTATAGACGTATATATGTATCCCTTATCATTTAATTTTTAAAATGTATCAAAATGGTCAACTTTAAAGTTTAATCTTTTATCTGTTATTTTTCTGAAGTATTCATTGTTTTCCTAAGCACATACTATTTATCTCTTTGATTTATTCACTCTCTTGGATGTTTTTAGAGGTTATCCATGCAGGAAAATGAGTCTTTTTCCTTTCCTTTCTTTTCTTGCTTTCTTCCTTCTTTTCTTTCTTTCTTTCTTTCTTTCTTTCTTTCTTTCTTTCTTTCTTTCTTTCTCTCTTTCTTTCTTTCATTCTCTTTCTTTCTTTTTGCGTTCTAAAATATTCCTAGCAAAATGTGCTTAGTAAAGTGAAACAAAGAGAAAATATGAAAAAAGAGAACTATACATCTCCATTAATTTATACTAAATGAAATAGTCCTTTTGAGGATGTTGAAATGTTGAGAATGCAACTTTGGATTTGTTAAATGATAAGAGTACAGTTTCTCATTATTCTATTTCTTTTCCCAATTAATAGTTTATGCTATGATTAAAGAGACACCATGTGTTTGGGCTCCTTACAGGGATTTTATTGTTCAGAGAGAAAATGGTGCCAGGGAAGCTGTAGCAGACCTTCTCGCTCAACTGCTACAAATGCCACTGAACAGTAGGTGCAATGACTGAAACTGTTCAGAAGAAAGAAAACTAAACTGAAAAATATGGAAAAACTAAGGTCGGTAGAGTGTTCAGATGGCTAACAGCAAATAGCCTGAAAACAGTGGTATGAGATGGGTTGGCCACTAAACTTGCTAAGGAAAAATGAAAGTGATTAGGAGCTTCAAGCAAGGCAAATTGTGTAAGGACCGTAAAATATTTGTTTAATTTTTCCTTGCAGCAACAAAGAACATGATTTTAATCACGAGTATTGGGATGGCCCAGTATCTTGGCTCAATATCCTGTTTGAACACTTTTATGTCTAAACTAGTTTGCAAAGTGGTGCAAAATGATGACAAAATATTATGGAGACTGGTGAACTGTTGTCTGCAAAGTACTACTGGCCTTCCAAATCTAAACCTGCTAAACAAAACAAATAAACAACAAGAACAATAAACCACACAACAACAAAACACACACACACAGATGGATAATGTGATTAGATGAGGGAATATGTTGATTCAACTGTGGGAGGTTTGCAAAGGAAATATGGCACAAAGCAGTAATTCATAAATAAATGTTTTGTGTGGCTAGAATCATTTAAGTGACATGACACTAACATTTGTGGATGAGTGTTTGGAATGACTCTCATAATGCTTTGTATATTTTTCCTGTTCATTAAGGTTCCTCTCTTACACAGTAATCCTTTTCAAAGGGTCTCTTGTCTTCCTACCTTTCTAAGTGTTGGCTTCTAAACGCACACAAAATAATTTGTCCAAAAACAGAGACAGATCATTGTGCAAATACTGATTTTAGTGATGACCTATTGGGAAAGTTTCTAGCACATGGCGGACATAAAACATGTGCTATCGCCCTGACATGGCAGAATATAATTACAGATTGGATTTTTTTAGAACAGGGGTAAAAATTAAGGTAAAATAGTGTTTAGCAAACTGAAACCAATGTCAGTTCATGTGTGACTTGCATACTACTGACAACTGTCCATTGTGTGTGTTATGAGAGGCTCCATGAAAGAGTTTATATGTGGGGATGAATTCCATCCATATGACACTATCCTGGAACAGTCAACATTAAATTTATACTCAAACATTAAATCTATATTCAAACTATATACTCAAACAATAGCAATACTAATGGTAATGTTTTTAATGGATCACCCAGCAGGTGTCAAAACACTCTAAAAGGGCCTGGGTCAAAACTGATTGATGAGCTCAATCACAGATAAATTTGCCTTTAAAGGGAGACATTGTCACATTATTTTAGAAGGAAGGAAAAGGGTGGTAAGATTTTGAACATACAACACAGCTTTTAAAAAATGAATAAAGCAAACTAATCAGGTAGTTAGACAGCATAGTAAGGAATAAAGGTGAAAAGAGGTTTATCCTGGCTTTATAGAGGCTCTGAGCACACTAGAAGCAGAGGTAGTACAAGGACAACATCCTGAGATCATGGAAGCAGAAGCAGAGTGAATAAACTTACAGAGCCTTGTGCCTGCAGGGATTTAGAAAGGGGAATCATAATTTGCTTTGGTGGTTTCTCATCATCAAAGTCCTGCACCTAAACAGGACTACTAGTGTAAGTATTTAGAATTGAGAATCTAATATAAATTTTGCCAGTAAGAAGAAATAAACATCAATAAAGGTAAAAATGACTGCAAACCTATGACAGTACGATGTTATAGCATTAAATAAGACATGAGACATTTGTTTTAAAGGAAAAGATACACAAAAGTTAAAATTTCTGCTACCTGTTTGTAAATATGCTTAGCATTCCTTCAAATCAGTATTTTTTCATACTGAGATTAATCTAAGTATTAATATCTACAAAATGGTTTCTTAAACCTTTAAAATATTTTTAGAATTCTTGATTGTTGTCCTGCTTTATTATATATAGTTCTTAAGATTTGGTATCCTAGATAACCAGCATGGCCTGGGGGAAGCAGCAAGCCCCATAATAAAAAGCAGTCAGCCGCATCCCTGTACATTCACCGGCCATAGGGGAAGACTCCTTAGTGTAGCTAAATGGGTCTGGAGAAGCCAGTCCCACACCCCACCACTTCCCTAGGAACCTGGGTTCAGAGAAACCCAGGTGCCTAACCCATTTTCCTACCACCTCAGATGTGCGGCCAATGCAGGAAGCACCTGGGAACCAGCTTGTTTGGAGGAACCGAGAAAAATGTCAGGACGAAGGACTAAAAGGTAAACTCTGGCCTCCAGCTCACACAAAACAAGCCCATGAGACACGGACATGGGAGAAAGCAGAAGTCACACCGGGCGTGGTGGCGCACGCCTTTAATCCCAGCACTCGGGGGGCTGAGGTAGGCGGAGTGTTGTGAGTTCAAAGTTGGCTTGGGCTACAACGCAAGCGCAAGGCCGGCCTGAGCTACATAGTGCAACCCTGCCTCAAAAAAACAGGGCCGGGAGTTTGGCTCAGCAGCTTAAGCGCCTGGCAGGTGCGAGGCTGTGAGTTCAATCCCTGGTGCCGCAAAAAAAAAAAAAAAAAAAAAAAAAAAAAAAAAAAAAAAAAAAATTTCTGGGATGATGACAAATGAAGTAAAGAAACAACTTTATGAGGCTGTAAAAGAAATCAGATGAGAAATAATATCTCAGGTAAAAGAAGAAATGGCAAGCATAATAAGGGTTGTTGAGTGTATCTAAAGAAGACATAGATTAAAAAAAAGAAGAGCATAGAAAATGAGGGAAACCATGAATAAACAATATGGGGAAGAATCGGAATGCATAAAACAAATTCAAAGAGATACCCAGGAAATTAAAGACTCCACAGAAAGCTGGCAAAACTGCTTGAAAGAGACTGAAGATAGACCTTCAGACCTTGAAGACAGGATTGTAGTTAGTGATCAGGAAAGAAAGATCTCTTAAAAATAATAAGGAACCAGGAAACAACAATTGAATGGCTTTAAGATGATGCAAAGGTAATTAATTTGAGTGATGGGTGTCAGTGAAAAAGCAGAAGTCCACACAAATGACATAAAAAGACTATTTACAGAAGTAATAGTTGAAAACTTCCCAAGCATGAGAAAAGGACCTGGCATACAGGTAAGTGAAGCATACAGAACTCCAAGTAGCCAAAATCAAAATTTACACCCAGACATATAATAAGATCCCAGAAATTCAGTTCAAGAACAGAATATTAAGAGCTGTTAGAGAAAAGAAACAGATAATCTATAAAGGAAAATCCATCAGAATCAAGACAGACTTCTCAAAACAATCCATCAAGTCAAGCGGAGGTTGGAATGAAGTATTTCAAGCCTTGAAAGAAACCAGTTTCCAACCCAGAGTGATGTACTCTGAAAAACTATGTTTCAGAATTAATGGAGAAATAAGATACTTACATGACAAAGAACAACTGAAGGAATTCATGGCCATCAAACCAACCCTACAAAGAGTGCTGAAGGATATTCTAGAGGGAGATAAAGATGACCACAGTTTCAAGTGAGTTTAGATCTGGAGCTCCTGTTCAGGAAGCTGAAGTACAGTGTAGATAAGTCCTCTCCTATGGCAGAAAGAGCAAGTCACAATCTTAGCACTTCTCAATTGTAGCAAAAGTGTTTGCTGACACATGGAGAAGAAGGGACTTCTTAGTAGTTAGTGCATGTGCATTAGTGCTCTTCTCTTAGTTACTTTTCTCAAATTGCTGACACAGAATACCTGACACCCAAAATTAGGGAAAGAAAGGTTTATTTCTTACCTTCCTTGGGGGTTTCAGTCCACATTCAGCTGGCTGCAAAGCAGGGTGGCATGGCTGAAGGACAGCCGTTCATAGCAGCCACAAACAGCAACAGTGCCAATGGCAAGATAGAGACATGCCTTCTTCCCACCCTTACACTGTGTATTGGCTCCACCCCTGGGCAGGTACAATACTCACATAGCCAATCCCAGCACCAGACAACAAACCAATCACGAACGCCAGACTCAGCTGCATCCATGATTACATGAGGCTTGAGTTGGGGCTATAGGAACAGAAACCATAACTGTTCTCCAAAAAACAGATCCAAAGGACATGTCTATTTCTAAATCTTATAATTATAGATATAGAATTAGATGTAGATGATACAGATACAGAGATAGATATAAATGTAGGAGTGAGATTAATGGCTTTAAGGAATCAGGTTCAAGCAGTTGTGGAGGCTAACCACTAACCATATTGAAATAATGGATGTCAAGATAGCAGGTTTAAAATTGAGGAAAAAGTAGATTGTACATCCTTCTGCCTTGCAGAAGTTAGACTTAATTCACTCCTGGCTTTTAAGGTTGTAGTCTTGAAAAGAATTCCATATTCTTTGGTAAGTTTCCCTTTGTCTTCTAAAAGTTTTGAGGTGATTGATGGAATCTACTTATACCCTAGAAGGGACTTTGCTTTCTCAAAGTCTACTGCTTTAAATGTTAATCACACCTAAAAATTACTCTCATTACAATATCTTGACTGGTATTTGACCAAAAAATCAGGTACCATAAGTAACTCAAGTTGACACATAATATTAATCATCAAATAGTGGAAATTTGTGCATATAATTCTAATGCAGTATAAGCCCAAAATTTCTCCCAAAAGAAAAGGTTCAGTGAACAATTGAACATCACATTTCTAAAGCATCCATTGACAAATCTTATATGAATATAATTTGCTGGGTTTTCCTGAAAATTTTGTCTATAAAGAAGCAATTGTTCATTAGGCATTCATAAAATTTCTTAATGACATAAGAAGAGAGATTGTTTATATATACTCACAAAAAATATTTTAATGAGAGCACTAGTTTTGTGGGAAGCATAATAAGGCTCGCCTTGTATAAATGAATCAGACTTTAAAGGCACAAAATCTTCAGCTCCATCCTGACCTAGACCAATTGACTTTTAGGTTTGATATGTGACGGAAGTGACCCTCTTCTCTACACCATGCCCACCAGGAATGGTCCACAGCGTTGTCATAGGATCTTGTCCTGGAAATCATCCCACTCAAGGGCACTAATGAATCTCTTTGCACCCACTCTTCAGACTGCACAATATATTGTCCACTGAGAAGCAAGTGTTATCTTTTTCAAAACACGTACCTGATAATTTATCTTTCCTTTGGAACACCTGCCAATGCTTTTTATTGCACTTAGTTGAAAACCCATGATGACCACTCTGTTTCTCCAGGCCCTGCCTCAATATGATGACATCATTTTGGGTAAACATCATTTTTTATAAACAGTTTTAATGTATGCCATTGCATGCATTCTTCTCATAGTCTTTCCATCTCTCTCACATTTCCAGATCACCGCACTCTTGTTAAATCTGCAGTTAATTGTTGTACCCCAAAGAGGTCTTCTGTGATTAACTTTCTCAATGTTACCTTTGGTTTTTCTGTTGACTAATCACATCTTTTTATTTATATTTAGAATAGTATTTACCTCTATGAGGGTTTCTCAATCTGAACATTATTGATATTTTGGGATACGCAGTTCTTTCATGTGCTAGAGGAATTGGAAGGGAGTGACAAAAGTGAAATAAAGGAAAAGAGCCTTTCTCCAAAATAGGCCATGCACTAACCCATAGAACTTGCTTAAGTTAATACAAAGGAATCAAAATTATTCCATGCATATTATCAGATAATATTGCAATAAAACTACAAATCAACAGCAAAATACACCACAGAAACTATGTACACAGATGGAGATTAAGCAACACCCTCTTGAATAATCAGTCACAGCTGAAAAGAACTTCCTAAAATCAAATGATAATGCCAGTATGACATACTGAAAGATACAGCACACAATGAATGCAGTCCTAGGGGTAAAGTTTACAGCAGTGAATTTCCATATCAGAGGAAGCACAAATAAATAATTAATGGTGCACTTCAAGGTTCTAGAAAAACAAGAGCAATCCAAAGCCAAAGCTTGTACAAAGAAGAAAATTATAAAATAAGAGCAGAAATTAATGCAAATGAGACTAAAAAAAGAGAACAAAGAATCATTGGATTGAAGAGTTGGTTCTTTGAAAGGTTAAACAAAATAGACAAAAACTTATCCAATGTTATCAAATCAAGAAAAGACTCAAATTTGTGTAATTAGAAATTAAAATAGCAAAATCACAATGGAGTCTACAGAAATCTAGATGATCATGGGTAATGACTATGAGAACCTGTACTCTAACCAAATAGAAAATTCAAAAGAAACAGACAGATTCTTAGATACATGTGAACTACCAAAGCTGAATCAAGAACATATAAAAATCCTGTGTAACCCAGTGTCAGTCATTGAAATCAATTCTGCAAGAACTTTAGAGCAGATCTAAGGCAACATTCCTCAAAGTCTTTAATGAAATTGAAAGGGAAGCCATACTCCCAAACTCATTCTGGGGAGCAAGCATTAGTCTGACTTCAGAACCAGAAAAGGACCCAACCAAAAAAGAAATCTACAACAATCTCCTTAATGAATATAGATGCAAACAACAACAACAACAACAAATGCTGGAGGGGCTGTCGGGAAAAAGGAACTCTTCTCCACTGTTGGTGGGAGTGTAGACTGGTGCAACCACTGTGGAAGTCAGTGTGGAGATTCCTCAAGAAGCTAGGATTAGAGATCCCATTGAACCCAGCTATCCCACTTCTGGACATTTTCCCAGAAGAATTGAAAACATCATACCACAGTGTTATTTGTGCACCCATGTTTATAGCAACCCAATTTGTAATAGCCAGGTCTTGGAAACAACCCAAATGTCCATCAATCAAAGAACGGATAAAAAAGATGTGGTATTTTTATACAATGGAGTACTACTCAGCTATTAAGAAAGACTGCATTGAGACTTATAAGTAAATGGGCACGACTTGAGACCATATTCATAAGTGAGATAAATCAAACCCACATGTGTAAATACCATATTGTCTCCCTAGTGTAAGAAACTGAAGAAGTATATATGATCCAAAATCTATGATAAATACTATGTAAGGGTAAAAAACAGCTCACAGAGCAAAACTAATTGGGAAGAGAATAGGGGGACAGAGGGAAGGGAAAAGGAAAAGATATAAATCTGTATATATGTACATGTGAGATAACTAAAATGAACATATTGCTGAATGCATTAGTTATTGAGAAAGAACAGTTAATACTCATATGATTAGATCAATTTTACATGTCTATATCTGTTAATGTAAACAACCATTTTGAAGATAACAATACGCAATATTGCAACCATTGTCAAGCTTCTATCATCCTGTTTTGTAAACCTATAGTATTACTGTTATGCATTTACTCTAGTCGTTTGTTTGTTTCTTTTGCTTTTTGTCTTTCTTGTATGTGTCTTTTTTTTCTCTTAAATAAAGAAAAGAATATAGATGCAAAAACTCTTAATGAGATACTGGAAAACAGCAAATTGTCAAAAAGATTATACACTGTGATCAACTAGAATTCATTTAAGGATGCATGGGTGATTCATATATGTAAATCAATAAATATAATACACCACATAAACAGAAACAAGGAAAAAAACCCCACATGATCCTCTCAATAGATACAGAAATATCACCTGACAAATCCAGCATCCACTCATGATAAAACTCTGAAGAAAATAGAAATAGGGGATTGTTATCTCAATCTGATAAAAGTCATTTTTGACAAACCAATGGTTGACATCATACTAAATTGAGAAAAGCTAAAACTTTTCATTATAAAATCAAGAACAACACATCCTTATGCCTGCTATTACCAATCTTGCTGAATATAGTTCTCAAAACATTAGCCAGAACAAGTCAAGAGAAAAATAAAAGGAATATGGACAGGATAAAAAGAAGTTAATTATCATTACTTCCCAATGACATGATCCTCTACATAGAAGACTCCAAAAACTGCACCAAAATACCCCTAGAATTAATAATCAACTTTGGTAGTATAACAGGATATAAAGTCAACACTCAAAAATCAATAGCATTCCTGTATAACAATAGCACACTCACTGAAAGAGAAATTAGGAAAACAATACCTTTCACAATAGCAGCAAGAAAAATGAAGTATTTAGGAATTAATGTAACCAAGGAAGTGAAAGACCTCTACAATGCAAACCTCAATACTCTGCAAAAAGGAGACTTGAAGAGGTTACCAGTTCCCGCAGAGGCAGACCCAATATAGTAACAATGGCGATACTTCCCAAACCGTTACACAGACTTCATGCAATCCCAATCAAAATACTAATAACATTCTTCAAGGAGATGGAGAAAATAATTCTGAAACTCATATGGAATAAGTAGAGACCTAGAATAGCAAGCAATTCTGGGCAACGAGGGAGAGGAAGAGGCATCATGATTTTGGAATTTAAGTTATACTACAGGGATAAAAACCAGCATGATATTGGGAAAAAAGAGTAAAACCGAACAAACAAAAAAAGACCAAAACAGGCTTATGGATCAATGGAACATATTAGAGGATGTAGAGACAACTCCAGCCACACTCATTTACCTTATCTTCAACAAAAAGGCCAGACATCTTTGCTGAGGTAAGATAGCCTCTTTAACAAAGGATGCTCAGAAAACTGGATATACGTATGCCAAAGACTAAACCTGCACCCTTATATTTCATCATGCACTAAGCTAACATCAAAAAGGATCAAAAATCTAAATATTAAATCAAAAACACTAAATCTGCTGGAAGATAATATAGGTATAACTCTCGAAGACATACTGGTAATCTTTGTGAACAGAACCCTATTTGCACAAGAATTATTACAAAAATATCAACAAATCAGTTCATATCAAATTAGAAATCTATACAGCACAGAAAACCACCAACAGAATGAAAAGACAACCACAAAATGGGAAAAAATTGCCGACTACTCAGACAGAGGACTAATATAAAGGACATATAAGGAACATTAGAAATTAGACACCATATTTAAAGACCTAGTCCAGAAATGGTCATCTGTAATGAAGATGCTTCCCAGATGAAGGACAAATGGCCAAAAAATGTTCAACGTCATGGGCCATTCAAGAAATGCGAATTAAAGCAACACAGAGATCCCATCTCACTCCAGAAAGAATGGGTACTAACAAGAAGTGAACCAATCACAAATGCTGGTGAGCCTATTGGGGAAAAAGGAAGCCTTCTCCATTGTTTTTGGGAGTGTAAACTGATACAGTCACTATGGAAATCAGTATGGATATGCCTCAAAAAACTAAACCGAGAGGTTCCATTTCATCCAGTCTTTTCCCTTTTAGGTGTCTTCCTGAAAGAATTTAAGTCCCAGTGACTCATGCATACCCATGTTTATAACAGCACAATTGATACTAGCTAATCTTGAATACAGTTCCTATGAGCATCAACAGTTGGATAAAGAAAATGCATTTATATACAGTGGAGTATTACTCTGCTAGAAAGAAAGATAAACTTGACCTAGTTCTAGGTTAATCAATGCACCTCAATACCACAAACCTAGGTGAAATAATCAGACACAGAAGTTTAAATATCACATTCTTTTTCTTGTGTGAGAAATCCAAAGTATAAATGAGGTTCAAAACAGAAGATATATATTAGAAAGGAAGAACTTTTGCAAATGGGAAAGGGAACAACAGATGAGGGAAAGGGGAAGGGAAGGGAGGGAAAAGGGTTTCCAAAAAGTTGAATGAAAAACATGAAAAGAGAGCTTTTGCAAATAAGGAGTTCAAGAAGGGTTGGAAGAAGGGGAGGTTAAGAAAAAAGTATTCAGGTGTGTTATATACATGTACAAATTCCCCATGATGAATGTATTCATTATGTACTGCAAATGTGTGCTAGTAAAAATATTTTAAAATATAAAAACTAAAAAATCAAACTATTATTAGGAATGAGAAATCCATAGAAATAAGATGCTAGAATGTTACCAGGTTCTGGGGTGCTAGGGAGTCCTTTTAGGGATTTTTTTTTCTAGGTTCTTCTTGTCTTGAACAATGGACTGGTCAAATTAAGTACAAAAGACAGTGAGGTTACATTTATTGTAGGTAAGAAAAGAAACATGGTCTTCAGGGTGAGTGTGGGTCAGTTAAAAGTAGGAAAAGAAGTGCACTCTTCTGGGTGAGAGAGGACCACTGTGGAAGAGACAGCACAGTGACCAAGAGCTTCATGGCAGCCATCTTTTGTATCTCCCACTCCTTGGACTGACATCAGGTCTAAAGCATCCTATCAAAAACTCAGCTGAGTTCTCATGAGAAGAACTGAGGCTAGCACTTTCTGACTGGAACTGTTTTTCTGTGCATGTTCTGGCATGCCCACTTGCTCAAGTGGTTTGCCACAGCCTAATCGCCTGCCTCAAGGGTGTGACCTGGAATGTTGGATCATCTAGGTGGTGTTAAAGCATCCAAAACGGATGTCAAGTGTACTGGGAAAGACAGAACTTGATTTCTGCACATGCATTTACTCCCCAAGAATATTAATTTCACACTGTGACAAGCATGCAAATTTAGTTTTATTGCCTTGGCAAGCATGAGAAATGCCTTTGTCTGGTAATGTTCAGTTTCACAAATAGAAGAGTGGGTAATTGCAGGATCCTGGTTTGGAAGTTTGGGACAAGTGTGGTGGAAAGTAATAGTTTGAGGGTAAAATCTCGCCAGTCAGTATAGTTTAAATTACTAAAAACAAACAAACAAACAAACAAATATAAAAAGTGAAGTTAGCATGGTTTGGAAGGCAGATCAAGTTATGGGCTTTAGACTCTAAACTCTCTTTTGATAATGTAATTGGATGGTGCGATACTTTGCTAAGAGTTTGAAAATAGTGAGAAAAAGAGTCAAATATTGAGCAAGCTGTGTCACTCAAGATGTCAATGTCAAAAATGTCATTGTCGAAAAAACTCACATCTCTTACAGGAATAAAGTATCGTCAAAATTATTTATTCATAATAATTCTATTTTTATTTACTAAGACCTTGTAAAAATTATTCTTACTTTCTACTTTATACTCAAATATTCACACAAATATAACTTTTTATAATAAGTTAGCACATTTGTTTCTAAGATTTTATAATACACTGAAGCATGGATCCATCTGAAGGCATGGTTTCTTGGTTTAGATTGGATTCAAAGAAGGGGTTTGAAGAGACATTAAAATATTTCCTCCTATTTGCAACAAGTGTTCCATTTCAAGATAGCAGGTTTAACCCCTTTTTGTTTTGAAACTGCAGTGATTATAACTCAGTAAATCAAAACAAGGAAAACATTTAAATTAATATCAGTAATAGGTAAGTTACTCTCTTGCTAGACACTTTGGGGATGGTGTAGTGCAGAGAGACAATGATGAAGGTTGTAAGACTAGCCAGATATAACACAGACAAACACAATGGAGGACAACAGTAATTGGTCAGGCCTGCAGCGTTCTTATATGTGCAAGGGCAGAAACAACCAACTTGGCTAGTTTAGAAGGCTTTGGCAGTTGCATCAGTACCTTTGTGTGAGGAAGGCTTCCTCCAGGTTTGTGCTGTCATACTTTTTCTGTTGTATTTTTCCTGGCACGAACTCCTGTATTAGTCAGTGAATGCTATCTGTTATAATGAACAACCTTAAAATATCAATAATATAATTATCTTAATGCTATAAAGTGTTTAGTGGCAGTTTAGCTTTTCTCCTTTGGTTTATCCCCTTGGAGCTACTGTATACAGGACACTCACAGTCGTTCTCCATGGCCTCCCCATCTCCTGAGGCAGACATAGAGCAAAAACTTCTCATGCTTCAAATCTCCATCACTTCCCCTTCTTTAATTGTCTGGAGAAAGCTTGCCTTATTTATAGGATGTAATGATTAAATTAGGTAATGTAATCTGTTCATGCTCACCACGAAAATAATGTGTTAACATAATGTGTATCATGCAACAAAACAGACACAATGGAACAATAACATATCATAGCTACAGGAGCCAGAGATTAGGGGAAGAAGCATCTTCAGTGGGCCATTTTAGAAATTCTGCCTTCTACACTCATATATTTAAGATAATAGATAATTATTGTATTATATGTATGTATGTTATAATGAGGCCTACATGAAATAACCAGTATATGTGCAGAACTAAACAGATAATATGTATTCTCTGATGCTATTGCTATTATCATGCTATGCATTTGAAATTTTCATTGTTCTGAAATTCCATGTGCCTAGGTTTAATGTTTCAGTTTATTTTTTGGGCATGTTGAACATAAATTCTTTCCGTGAAACACTGCGCTCAGACTATTTTGAGATTTTTTTTTCTTCCTCATTTTTAGCTTTGAGAATGTACTCTCGAATGCTGAGATAATACATGTATCTCTTGGTCAACTCCCATATTATAGCATTAAGACTATATCCTTTAAAAACTCTTAGTGACTTAAGTAAAATTTCTTTGTCACTGGGACACGATACTCAGCTCCATAATTCAAAGCAGAAAGGTTTTTTTTGGCTCATGGTTCCATCCATAGTAGTCTGGCTCTAAGACAGGGCAGCAAGACAGAGAGGCTTGTGGTGGAGGGGAGCTGCTTGTGTGGCTGGGCTGAGACGAAGCAGAGAGAATGCCGGGAGGACCCAGGAAGGGAGCTAGACTCTTCCTGGCCACACCCACAGTGCTGTGCCTCTTCCCGCCAGATCTGCCTCCAAACAGCTAACTGGCTATTCCATCTCCATGATCAAATCACCTTGTAAAAGCCCAACCTATGAGCACATGAGGCTTTGGGGGACGTTCTAACTTTAAACCGTATGTTTAGTCAGGGTTTGCAGAGAAAGAATTTAACAGAGGGCACATAATTTATAGAATTATTTTATAATATTCACTCAAAGAGTCAAATGCAAAAGAATGCAGGAGATCTGTCCACATGCTGGAGACCTAAAGAATCCAGCTGGAGGCCTGGATCTTATAGCAATGTCCTGCATAAGTCCAGCTGAAGACCTAGAGCCCACAGCAATCCCTCCCGCCCAAGTCCAACTGGAGCCCTAGAGCCCACGACGTTGTCTCATTCAAGTCTGTTTCAAGGATCTGAACTGAGAAGGTCCAAAGGTCCATGATGAAAGCTAGGAAGTCTGCCTGAGTGGGATGAAGGATCTCTGCCAGCAGCCGGAGGGATCTGCACTGGAGCCAGAAAGCGATGCTCAAGGTAAGGACCCCTAAAGAGAACCGAAGGCACCCTTGGTGACAATGAGAACCTAAGCTCCTGTGACGGTAACAGCCATGTTCGTATCAGGAGAGCCAGCGTGATCAGCTTCTCCAGGAGAATCAACAGCGCATTGTCCTCCCCTCCAGTTCTCTTTTTATGTTATTGGCCACAATCCCCAGATGGGCCTTCCGCACCCAGCACCACGCTGACTCAGTTTAGCTGTTGTTACAGTTTGACTATTAGTTAACCCACCACACCATAGTATCCAGTAAAATGTTTGCTGAGTCTAATAGAAGGTTAATAGTACAATCAAACCACCTCTTAGAAAGTCATGTAAGATTTAGAGGGTGAGACTTCTAATGCAATGACAATTGCAGTTTTTTGCATTTGACACATTGCAAAGAATCCTTATTGTAATACTAATGTAAATAATGTGCAACATTGTGTTTATTGTGCTGATTTGTATCTACCCATTTGTAACTCATAAACGTTAAATAGGACCATTGTTAGTGTCTCTTTAAAAAAATAATAATCTGGATCCCATTGCTCAAGCTCTCATGTGAATTTTCAATTAGGTTGAAGGCAGTGAACTATGTCATGAGAATCAAAGTACAGTTTTTTTTTTTTTTTTTGTGTGTGTGTGTGCATAATTGCTTTCAAATATTCAATCAGCTGTTAACTATAATGGTTGTAAGGACAACAAAAACTCCCCTGCACCTGAGTGCACATTTATTGTGGTGGTTTAAAGGTGTTTCAGGATTACCAGTTGGAAAGGTCATAATGTATAGAGATATAGTAAATTAGAATTATGACACTGAGTACATTAAAGAGTACTCCCATATAAGCAAAAACATACAAAATCAGAGATTTTAAAAAATATTTTAATCATGTATGTCTGCAATACACAATAAATACATTCATCACAGGCATTTGCTACACGGACATATTGCATCCTGATGCTGGTTGCTTCCCCAGCCTCACGTCCCTCCCATCTCACCTAGCCCCAGAACCCCTCCCCATCTCCACAAAGTCCAGCTCCATTTCTTATCATCTATCTTTTATTTTCCTCTTGAAATTATTTGTATGTTGGGTTTCTCATATTAGGGAAATCATTTGATATTTTATCTGTGTAATAAAAAATATCATCAACTTGATCATTAAAATTCTTATGGCAAGTATTTACCTTAACATGTTGTGAATTTCCTTCCTAGTCACTAAAGAGAGTCAGGGAATTGAGTATGGGTTAGAATAATGAATCACAAGAAACAGGGACCATGCTGCTGGGTAATCAATTGATTCTCTTTCCTCTAAAATTAATAATATATCTTCATTTTACCTAATCAAAAAGATAAGAAAATATTCAATGTTGTGAAGTTCAGAGAAAAAAAACTAAGTAGATTCCGTATCATCCTCAGCCATGTAAGCAAATCATTATCATAAATGCTATTTTAATCCAACTCTGAATGAAATGGGATGTGTTTGCGGGTATATCGGCTGTGTGGTCTGGCCTAATTTCAGGCTCTGTCACTGATCTCACTGACTGTACCCACCTGCCCCACTATTAGTAACATTGGGGAGCAAAGTTACAAAGTGAGTTTCAAAAGTATTTTGTGTTATATCTGCGGTAAGGCATATTATTGCTATAGAAAAGTATCAAGTAACAAGCAAAAAGAAAAGCATATTTGGAGCTTCACACCTCCTCCTGTCGGAGAAGCTTCCACTTCATGGAGGGATCCAGCTCCTCATCAAAATCGTCCAGCTCCTGCTCCTTGGAGAGCTCCAGGAAAACCTGAAAGGGGGGAAGGAGAAAAGAAGAGAGAGATGTCACATGTCTTTCTGCAACTCCAAGTGAGTACAAAGCACATGTAAATAACAGAATCTATTTATATCTCTTGGATGAAATACATGACAGAAACTCCCCACCTGCTCCAGGGTGGACTGGGAGAGGCTGTACTCCTCCACGTCGAAGCTCTGTTTAACTGCATAGAGGTGAATATACATCAGGTGTTTATATATTTGAAATGAGCTTGACTAACCAAATCATTGTATGGCACAAATAATAAATGAAAGCAACAGTGTTAAGTGATGTGACGAACCTTCCTAGGCTGGACACATTACATGGTTTACATGGGCGAACATATTTTCTTAGGTTAGGAGGGGGCATAGCTAATGCCATGCCTGCTTGAGGTTGTGCGGCTTTAGAGATTTGCTTTATGAGACAATGCAGAGAAGACTTCCTTCTCTGCTTTTGAGCTGTAATTTCTCAGTCATGGCACAGAAACAGATTGTGAAAATCAGAGATTTTGAAAATAAAAGACGAGCACACTAAAGAGATGACACTAGTGTTTTTTGTTTTTTTTTTTTTTTTTTAGGAAGCAGACGGTTTCATTGGTCTTTTCTGGAAGCTATAGCATCCTGTTCCTACCAGGCTGGACATTCTCTGGTTGACCAAGTTAGACTGAAAAGCACAGTAGGGTCTGCATAAGACCCTAGCAGATAGATTTTTGGTGGAAATATGACTCCCCTCCCCCATGTCCCAGGCTAATAATGTGAGACCAGTTTCAACCTAGGGACCACTATGAATGATCACACTGCCCGGGGAGTTGAGGTGCTTAGCTGAGGGATGGAAAGAAGTTGTATCAG
>RJWM01008360.1:0-73614 GCA_004363535.1 Dasyprocta punctata | reverse complement strand
GTGGAAACTTGTTGGTTCCCATCAGAGTATTTAGAAAGCAATGGAACACTGTCACGACTAAATTCATCTTATAGGGATAGCAATTGCTTGTTAATGAACCTACAGAGCCCGGAAGCCCAAGAAAATGACCCTGGTGGTAATGGCGATGATGTGTTTAATGACTTCAGCTGAGTGGCTTTTAGAGAAGATAAACACACCAGGAAATCTGTTTTAAAATGTTCCAAGGAGACATTTTGGTTTACTGAACACAGGATTTAATTTTATAGGATTTTTTGAAATTAGTGTTTGTAAAGACAAACTGGACAGTTATGATTAGACTTTCCTTGGAACAAGATTTCCACAGGGGTAATGTTTATTGCTAATAGATTTTAATTCCCTGTATTTTCAAAGCTATTACATGCAAAGTTGCTTAACAAAAAAATGTGTACTCTGAGCCCTTTTTATAATCATTCTAATGTTGATGTTAAGTATAATTAGCATCAAGCAATCATACCCAATGTCTTGAAGCCTAAGCTAAAAACAAAAAATTAATTAGATTAAATTTAAGCTTTTACCTAGAGGGAAAAAGTATTACCAAGAAGAACATTCTACAAATTTAAATAAAGAATTGTAAGAAAAACCACACAGATATGTCTTCTCATGGCACCAAAGCACCTGTTTGCATTTATTTTTTCTGTCAAATCAGGTGTCATCCTTGTTTCTTCATTGTATGCACCGTAAAAATTCACTTTTCTAGCTATTCTTTTATCCTCAGTTATAGAAAGATGTATCAATGATCAGTGTAAAAGTACCCAAGTTTGAAGGAGCAATTCTAGGTCAGAAATCATTGAGAACATTTTGCTGTCACCAAGCTTTCCAAAATTCCACTGGAAATAAATATCAATAAAGTATGTACAAGAAAATAAACAGAAGAGCTATAGAAAATAAAAAGAAGAATTGTCAGTTGTCCAGAAACTTCAAAAAAATTGTAAGAGAAATGGTAACTAAGTTAATAAATACGAACATGTTTATAAGAGGAAGAGCATGGGAAGAATAGGGTAGATGAAAAGTTGATTCAAAATACAGGCCCAAGAGATGTTCATTAACTTCGTGGGGAATTTGAGTAAATGTTGGGCATCAGGCTTTTCTCTGCATGGGGCACAATAGCCAGGTTTTAAATCTGTAATCTATTTAATCCTTAAACATAGGATGTCTTGAGTAAGCATGAATTTAGTAAGGTTAGATCGAAGCTGAGAATATCTCTGGTGCAAACAGAAATGCTGTCCATTGACAGCAGTATTACCAGATGAACAAGTTCATTCTTGGAGGTAATTTGAACTATGCATCTTCATGCCTTTCACAACCAGCTTCCTTGTAAAACAAGCCATGAGGCAAGAATTGAAAGCAACTAAAGGGGACATTATACTAAGTGAAATAAGCCAGGTACAGAAAGATAAATATTTCATGGTCTTACTTATATGTGGAAGCTAAGAAAACAGAATTCACAGAAGCAGAGAGTTTTTACAATTTTTGTGGCTCCTGAGGCTCAGAAGTGACAGAGACGGAGAAATATTAGGCAAAGGGCATTAGTTGGTGTTATACAGGAGTAGTACATCTTTTTTCTAGATCTATTGCATAGCATAGAGACTATAATTAATAATAATAATATATTTCTAAGTTAGTATTAAGTGAATAAATTTCAGGTGGCTCTCATTATGCATAAATGAAAAAATAAGTAAATAAAACAGCTAAAAGGTATAACAGAAGCAAGTCAGTAAGAAAGGAGGGTAGGAAATATAACATACTACAGTACCTCTCTAGTTACTTCTTCATCACCAGATGACTTGTTTACCCATATAAATCAAACTCTTTTTACGCTTAAAGAGAGCACACCTTGCTGCAAGGGAGAGAGTGAGTTAAAAACAATAGTAAGCCATGGAAAAGGAAGAAAAGTGAGAGGAAAGTGAATTGATTTGTAGTCAATGTCATGGAATGAGACTACAAGGAGAACCCAGTTATTTGAATCTCCCTGTCTGAAAGAACATGATGACAGACTGTGCAACACAAAATCTGTAAGGGAGGCTTCACACAGAGTTGGTTTAAATCCATTAATCTCTGGGAATCAAATGGCTAGAGTGCATGGAAATACCCGACAGTCAAAATTCAATCAATAGCACCTAGATTTAACTAACAAAAACAGTGTTTACAACTCTCATTTTGCACCAGTTTCATGGAAATAAAAGATTGGAGCATGTTCATAAAATGTGGGACATTATCAAGAATTATTTCCCAGAAATAGTTCCTGTCACATATATTTGTGATGGCACTCATTTAAATTGAATGTAAATATTAAGTCTAACTGATTAAGGCTAATTGGAATGTGCTAAGTCTATTTTATGGGGTGCGTGAAACATAGACAATATTACAAATACAGACTCTTAAAATTTGATTTGAAAATGTTGGAACCATTTTTAAGTCATTAGAAAAATATTTTTGCTAGCAGAAGTTCATATTCTTGACTCAGTTTGAACTGTAGTTTAATATAATATGTAAATAATTTTTAAAATGTGACTTTCAGTACTGAAAACATACTAATACGAATACCAAAAGAAATAAAGAGCTAGTTGATAATTTCAGATGAGAACTTAAAAGAATTTATTTTTATAAATTTTGTTTTTCATTTTTATACTCCATATATGATTCTTTCTGTCATGAGATGTTAAAAATTGTTTTCTTGAATACACCTGAGACTAAACATTGATATTTATTATACCATAAATATAATAGTGTGTGTTAACATAAACACAGCCCCATAAACCTCCATGTATGTAAACTTAATCTTATATTGATAATAAAATTTAGAAAAGGAACTACATAATTACCATATCATATGTATTATATTTAAGTGAAGTGTCAAAATTAACATAAAATAAGTGCATTTTTTTCATGTACAATAAGAAGAAAATGGGAGCTTTTTCATGAAAAGGAAGCCTGAAAAATAACAAAAGGAGCATAAAATGAATACTAACAGGTAAAATTAATAGAAAATATTTTCATAATTGCAATGTGTATAACTACAAAAGATTTGATTATCAATTCAGAATCACATGAATCAGAGATTTTAAGTGGTATGAAGCTTTAATAATGATTTTAAGAATAAGAAACAGAGACAGAGATAAGTCTGAGACAAAAAGAGACAGCCCAGGTTCTTTTTCACACACAACATGCACTGTGGTCCTGAATAGATGTGGTCTTTAAGGAGGTTCCTAGATTTACTTGAAAATTGTAAATCATTTTCATTTTATACTACCTGCAGTTGCACATATCAAGTAACATCTCAAGAACAACAGATCGGGAGCCTTATTTACTGGATATCATCGAGAAGCCAAATACAAAATACTAAGAACATTTCAGAGATGGGATACCTTTATTTTAGCAAATATCATTATTTTCTGATAAGTAAACTTGACAAAAAGACCCCTTTGTCAAAGATAATTGACTGGGTGTGTTTGGACTTGTTTCTGCATCTTCTAATCTGTCCCACTGATCCTCAGGTCTGCTTTGTTTTTGCTTGTTGGTTGGTTGGTTTGTGTTTGTGTTTTTTTTTTTTAATTTTTTTTGCCAGTACCACACTGTTTTATCATAGTATTACTGCAGTATAATTTAAAGTCAGGGATTATGAGACACCCTGCCTTGCCCATTGTTACAAAAAATTGTTTTTGTTATTCTAGGACTCTTCTAGTTCCAAATGAATTTGAGGAATGTTTTCTCTAGTTTTAAGAGGTATGCTAGTAGCATCTTGATTGGGATTGCATTAAATCTGTATATAAATTTTGGGAGAATGCTCACTTTCACTATGTTGGCTCTTCTTCCCCAAGAGCAAGAGATATTTTTCCATTTTCTGATAACTTCTTTGATCCTTTTTTTCAGGATACTATAGTTTTCAACGTAAAGTTCTTTTACTTTCTTTATTAGATTGATTCCTAGGTATTTCATTTTTTTGATGCTATTGTAAAAATATTGTTCCTCTAATTTGTCTCTCACTGAGTGTGTTATTTGTGTACAAGAATTGCATTCAATGAATGTGATATTATGTATAACTACTTTATTTTATTTTATTACTTTATTTTACTTTATTTTATTCTATTTTTGGGGTACCAGGAATTGAACTCAAGACCTCCTTGTGCTTGCCAGGAAGGTGCTTGTACTGCTGACCCAAGTACCAGTAAATTTAATTAAAAAATTAAAATTGTTCATTAGAAAAAAATAAATTATGCAAGAAATCTGAGTATACATTTAAATAATAACTTTAATTCTGGGTAGATATCTTGGCAATTAATATTTTTAATCTTTTAAATACTGAAACTATTTTTTAATCAGTACAAAAACAATTAAACTAAGTTAAAGTTTTAAAAAATGACAAAATTTTAGAACAAGTCCTGTGCCTTCTTATTTTATTTCTTAGTTACATTTTCCTAGTGGAGGTAGTGAATGAAGGTCAGCTGCTTTAATCTCTTCCTCCTGGAAGCCAAAAGAAAAGATATTATGAGTTGGAAATTGAAAGACTTACTTGACTGGATAAGAATTTCCGGACACAGGGTTCCAACTCTACAGATCCACTTGCCCTACACCATAATATCCGTCAAATGTTGGATAATTATAGTGATTCTTTTTTTCATACCAATAATCTGTAAAAAGCAAAGTTATAAAAGTGAAAATAATTGTACATATCTTTAATATGTAAAAGCAGAATCTAAATCCAAATAAGATAAACATATAATTCTCACCTATCCCATTTCTCAACTATAAAACCAGAATCCAGAGACAGTTAATTGGAATTCTGAAAAGAAAATAAGAACAAACAGATGAGGGAAAAAACCTGACTAGGAAAAAATTTTAATGCTTTATCTCTGTATTGCAAGTATGTGTCTGACATATTGATAAACAAAATCACCAACACAGGACAGTGCTCTGGGTGGACTGGACCAACCCAATTCCCTTCCTTTCCTTGTTTGCCTTCGAGAATAACTGTTGTCTGTGGTGGGTATGCAACACCTGAGACAAGGTGCTGGTCTAAACTGGTTGGACACTTTTCTGGCCCCTACCCAGAACTGAAACTCCTTTAGTAATTTTGCTCAGGTGGTTGTGTGATCACAAATTATATAACTCAAGGTAGACTACCTTTCAAGGTCTCTCTTCTGCTATTCCAGAGAGGTACATGTAGTAGATCTCTACCTAACTTAGGCAGTATCTGAAATTTAATGAAATGCCTTACAATGAATTCTACACTACTATGGCCCATTCCTTTCTCTCTATATGTAGTAAATTCACTACATGTAAAGTGCATAGAAATACCTTGCCAACTCTGAGTCACAAAAGTTGGTAATCAATGCTTCTCCACACCGATATTTACTTTAGAAAGCAGAGTGTGAGAATGTATTTAGAGGGAAAGGAGAAAGAAAGAGTAAGCAGGTTATTTTATCTTAGGATTCTAATAAAGATATAAACATAAAGATACATGATTTCAAGTGCTAATGCACATTTTTCTACTGGCTTCATCTTCAGATACAGAAATCTAGAACTCTCCAATCATTATAAGAAGAAAAAGACTTAAAGTTTATGTAACAGAAACCTTTTCTTGAGCCCTACAGACACCTACAATCACAAAACAAACAACCCTCCTGAAGTCTAAGAGAATCATTGCCCAAAGATAAAAAAGGCAAAATGTAGATATCATGAAAACTTTTAAGAATAATTCAGGTAAAATATTTAATGAATTGCTCAAATTTAAGAGGACGGAGGCTAGGCTGAGAACATAGAGATCCTGGAGCAAAGTCACAAAGAATTGACCTATATTATACCTGTTGATATACTAATTAGTCTAAATTTGTCATCCCACTGTATAAACTTCCATGTATCAAAACATCACAACGGACTTCATACTTACATGAAATTGTTATTTGCCAATTAAAATTAAGCAAAAAAATACTTAAAAATCAAAGTCCAAGAACAAAAGAAAAAAAAAGTAAACAAGGAGAGTCCATAACAGCCTAGGAAACTAGTGAAAGCTAGAGACCAGCCCCTGGGGGATGAATGGATGACCACCAAGATTCTTCTCTAACTTCCATGTAGAACAAAGGCCTTACAGGACAGGACCAGGATAGTAAGCCTTACCATATTCATAGGATGGATGATATGCATTAAAACTGAAAAAAGAAATAGAAAAACTACCCACAGGGACGAAACAATAGCAGATCTTCTGCTACTGGCAAAAGTGACAATCACTGACTGAGATGACCTAATTTCCAACACCTAAATATGTCAGATTGTTAATCAGGTGTTACGGTTTAGATATAAACTCTAGCCCAGTGGCCCATGTGCTAAGGCTTAGTATCCTATGAAGCACTGTTGAGGGGTGGAGATTAGGGAAATGATTGGATCATGAGGGCTCTGACCCATCACTATTGGATTAGTGGGAGGTGGTAGAAACTGAAGAAGGGCAATTCCAAGTGCTTTTGACACAGAACAACCTCTCGTACTACAGCCTTACCAAAGAAGGAGGTCTACTACATGAGACAGTAAAAATAGCCATACTTAATATACTTCAGGCTGTTTGATGATATGCACAAAAATGTAGGAAATTTTAGCACTGCATCTAAAAACTACTGAGATGAATAGAATGCAAAAGAATGCCCTATCTACTTCCTAATGGAATTTCCTGTGGTGGAAATGTTCTATCAATCTTTTGTGCTTCTTATGGTAGGCACCAGGTGTACAGTACTATTGAACTTTTGTAATATAGCGAGTACTATCAAGTCACTGAAATTTTAATTTGATTGATTCTCACATAAATTTAAATAGCCCTAAATGGTTAATGGATACTATATTGGACAACTCTGGATATAATTTTCATATGAATAATCACTACTACTCAATTAAACATCTCCTGCTTAAGGTCCTAAGAATCAATTGTGTCTAATTAGATTGTTCATAGAAGTTAAAGAAAAACTGAAAATTGATCCTTATCACAGTAGGCTACAAGATTTTGTTCTTTTACTCTTTGCCATGCAGTCTTTTTCATCTTTCACATGAATTCCAGTAGAATTTTGAAAAGTTATGTAGAACATTTTGGAAATTATTAGTTCTTAAAAACAACAGAAACAAAATTCCTCAGAACATATCACCATTTACCTTTTCCCCATGGAATAATGATCATAGTCCATTGATGAATAGATGCATCTGCTTTACATTCTGAGGGTTTTCTCATGAAAAGTAATTTTCTAAAATATTTTAAATAATATTTTAGCAAAATATTTTAGAAATCACTATTATTTTACTTTTCTGCTGTTTCACTGCATCTATTTAAATCAATGTACAGACAGATGCTCTTATGTTTTGAAAAAAATGTTTTTTTTCTAATTGTAAAAAAATTTTATGTAAGTGATATTTAGAGAAATGCAACAAAAGCAGCATGTGCTTCTATAAAAAATCATTTTTGGTAATAATCACATCTTTCATCTGGAGATTCTTTTTATCTTCAAACCAGCAAAAAAAGTTTTTAAGATTTTAATAAGAATGATTTTGATTTTAGTTATGATTTTAATAAGAATATATCAACAATAAACAGAAATTCTTAGAAAAATTCCCAGAAAAATCCCCAGAAATTATCTGAGAGTGGAGAACATTGGCTTTTTTCTTTTAATCAATGCTGTTTTAACCTTCATTTTACTTCTGACTTCATTTACCAAAATGACAGTGATGCTTGTGTGTGTTTGATTATATAGCAGGAACTCAAAGTATGTACATGGGCATATGTCCAAACAACTTCCTAAAACACACATTATTTCTATACTCAATGAAAACCAAACTTCAATATTAATTCTTGTCTTATACAGTATTTACAATTTTATAATGGAGATTGCATTTTCAAGTATATACAGCACATCTTTTTAATTAGTCCTTAAAGTCCTTGATAATATGAAACGTATCATTCATGTTTTTCTTTCATAATACTGAGAATAGTCTCCCAGTCTAATTATGCCTATAGAATAGTGGGTGTTGAGAAAGATATTCACAATATTTTAATCTTAGAAAATCTTTAGAGATATTCTTGTTAATATGTCTGCCTTTAATCTAAAAGACACTTTAGGTGTTCACAGATGAGTATTTGAGTTTATGTATACTATTTAAACAAACAAAAGCAATTCATGGTTAACTGTCCCTTAACTGAAGAAAGACAGGCTGCTTATACCTGTAAAGCTAGAAATGACTTTATTAATCTTCCTCATCAGCTTTCCCCATTTTGTCTTGCTTAACCTCAATTTTCATTCATGGATAATGTTTAACCTCTCATGAATCAATCAAACAAATGTAGAAGAGTGATTTCTAAAAGATTTAATAATAATAATGGTACAAGCATTATCTTGTCAAAGTAGCAGACTCAATAATGAAATAATATCAGCCACAGACGTATTATGCATAGGTTATGGCAAGTGGCGATGAAATCTGAAAGCATACAAATTAATGGGAAAATAGAAGACAAATGATTTAATAAGAATTATCTGTTAAATGTTTTACAAAGTCATAGTATTTAATTTCACAGCACCCTGTAACAAGGGATTATTCTTTTGTTGGTATCAGGACCCTAAATCTTGATGAAATAATTTACCATTGATGAGCTATCTGTAGTTAACACAATTAGAACAAAATTATTCAAATAAAGTTGAATCTGGATTTATTCAATACAGGAACTCATATTTTTTTAAATCAACCTAATCCCATAATATTTTAAATAAAAAGCTTAATACTTCCTCATGTTTTGTTTCAAAGGTATTTGGAACTGATAATAGAATAAGAGAACTTACTGTATGCATTCATGTGCTTTTTCTCAGCTTGAAATGGCAGTTGTACAGGAGAGCAGTGGCTTTCATGTCCATGCTGACCAGTGATCATACCTGAAAATGGAGATTAGATATTACAGGTGTGGTGTACAGAAGAGATTTCATTAGATTTGGAAAAGTTCCACTGAACCTGTGATGTTCTCTGTTACCTCTTCTCCGTTCCCTTTAACCAGCCTTGCATTGATTGCCTTTGTCAGCCTAGAGTGACTTTTGGTCTCCAAAGCTAGTATCTAATCATACATTCATTGAAGCACAGTCCTGTTATGCTTTCTATCAAAATGCCTGTATTCACTAGTCTGATTATCCCAATTCCCTCTGACCATATATTTCATAAATATGTCTCTACTTTAAATTTGTTTAATAAAATTTCTGACTTGATATCATTTTTAGCCCTGACATTAGTTGTTTGAAATCCAAGTGCTCCCTGTCACCTTTAGCCTAGTGAAAACTTCTCTCTGTGTACTTTTGTTGTATTACCTACTTGTTCCTCACCCCACTGGCCCAAAGAAATATACCACACAACTGCCATCAGAGTTAGAACCCAATGATCAGCTATGCAGTCAAGCCAATAAATTGCCCTTTGGGAAAATTTTCCTTGAGTCAGTCAATCCACAGATACTGAAGAAAAGTTTAGGGGATAATGTTTAGGGCTTTTTAGGAAAGGTATAGCTCTATAATACCTTTGTTTCCCTCAGTGTCTCCCCACACATTAGTCTGACTACCTTAATGTTTCTAAATTTTCCCATGGCCATCCTGAATGCCCCTCTTCCCTAAGGATTTCTCTTATTGAATGTGTGTTGTGATGCTGCCTTTTCTGTGTCTTATCTGACAGACACACTGAAACTCAACTTTTCTCATAGTCGGGGCTCTTGTGGAGACTGGATATGTTTGTAGGAATAAACTGACAAAGGTCACACAAAAGCTGCAAAGGCATCTGGCAGAATACCCAGCTTTCCTGTGTGAACAATATTCAGTCACAGTTTGGACACCTAGGCATTAGCCTGTCCACTAGTATAACAAAGTATCCTGCAAAACACACTATAAACATCAATGGTCATCTTCCCAGAGGCTCCATCATGGAAGGACTAGGATTTATTGCCATGCCTTAGGGAGAGAGATGGAAAGACCAAATAAGAGATAAATGCCACAGTCCTACTCTACTCTACTCTTTAGCTTTTAAGATTTTTAATCAAAATATATTTCTTTGAATATGCATACATATATGATTTACTTTGTGTATTAATATTTAATTACCATGCCAAACATGAGTATGTTAACCTTAAAATGTGCACATTATTTTAAAAATATAAAACAAATAATTCATCAATATTATTTGAAGAAGCTTCTGAAATCAGTTTAGGATTTTTAAAATATTTTTTGTGATGAGGTATAATTTTCATAGATTTACAAGTCATTGAAATGATTCTTTTCTAGAATATAAAATTATGTTTATGTGTAAAGTCATCTGCAACAATCCTGTAATTTTAGTCAGCTTGGAGCTATGAATCTTAAGTAACTGTGTGGTAGACAAAATATGAGCACATAAAGGTCCAAATGAAAATCTCCTTTACAAAAGCTATAAATGTTTAAATACATAACATTTTAAAGAGTAGAGTTTACTACAGTTTCTCTGGTGAAATACACTTTTTCTGTAGCACAATAATCATGTTTGAAAATATTTACCAAGAGACATACATGTGTTTTCGCAAAAGTACTCACATTTTGTAGCCCAGAAAACAATGGTTACAGAACTTCCTTAAGACCAAGGGAATTTAAATTAGTAATGATGCCTACCAGATGATAGACTAAAATTTCTGAATTCAACCAGGTGTGGTGGCTCACACCTTTAATCCCAGCACTCGGAAGGCTGAGGTAGGTGGAGATTTGTGAGTTTGAGACCTGCTTGGGCTACAGCGTGAGTAAGGCCGGCCTGAGCTACATAGTACAACCCTGCCTCAAAAAACTAGGGCTGGGAGTTTGGCTCAGAGGCTTAAGCGCATTCAAGCTTCATAAAGAAAAGCTGCACTTGCTTGCAAATTATACAAGAGTCCTTGTTAAACAGAAACCCAGGCATAACTTGTTTAGTAAACCTGCAAACAGCCTAAGTTTCAAATGTGATCCCTTCCTTTTCCAACTGCAATATGACCCTTCCTTTCTCTAAATACATCACTCATTCACTTTCCAAATCGATCTGATGTTTTCTAGAATCATACATATATCCCTGGAATATTGCTTTCACAAGTTTGATGTTTCTTACTAATTCAGGGGTATTTATCATGATATTTATTAACTCTACACAACTTTGTAAGTAAATTCTCAGAGGAGTATGTATACATTCCTCCCATAAACACATACCTAACACACCAACACACACATATACACACATGAGAGTGTGTGTTTGAGAGGGGTAGAAGTTGTGCTTTGGTCACTATGTTATGTAGCATCCAGATGTATATTGCCTTTAATAAACATTATGACACTAAGTCACACAGAAAAAAAACACTATGCTTATCTTCAGGAAATAGTATAAAATAATTGAAAGATTAACGTCTTAAAATATTAGACTTCATTACTGTCTTCCTATAATGTGAGATCTATAGTGAGGGAGATTTATAATGTTTTATAAAAATACAAGAATAAGTTAATTAATTTCAAATATTTACGTTTAAGCACATGTATATTTCACTTTTGCACTCTATACTTATTAATTGTAAGCTCATAATTATTACATGCTAAAATAGAAATTTAATTATTGCATATTTTATAGAAGATCTAGACTGGAAGAATGTCAAAAGTAATTTTAAAATTTGCAACTACATTACTCTTACATGACAGTTGCTAATGAGATATCTTTCACAAATATCCAGGAAACCTGAATTACAAGAAACAGGAATTATTCGATAAATGCCGCTCTAAAAGAGTACATTTTAAGAAACAAATGCAAAGTAAGCATTTGGGGAGAGAAGTATAAGAATCATTTTTGACATATGTACTCATAATTTAGTACCAAACATAGGACTGGATGAAGCTTTTGGATTCTTTTTCTGGACTGAATCTGATTGCATTTTTATGACCACAAACGCACCTTTGCAAACTCAAGCAAGTCAGATCAACTTTCCAGTTTTCACCTAAAAAAATACCTAAATGAATCAGGTTTGGTAACACAAGTCAACTGAAGATCTTCTAGGGAAGAAGGTCTAGCTAGGAAATAACATTTTCTAATAGATCGGTCAAAGTGAAAACAACCCACCAGGTTGGAGACATCCCAATACAATTATAGTGAAATCTCCACTTGCTACTTGAATACTCACTTTAGAGATAATCAAAAATGTTGATGCTATCCCTTATAGGTTAATGAGTCTATTGTAGCTGGAGGGATAAAATGATTGAAAAAATGAACAGCTTATATTTTAAACAATTAATACAGATAAATTTCTTCATTAATACTATAACGTCGAATATATTTGAATATAAAGTATGACTGGGACTGTCAACTCTTTATTTTATTCCTTTAACTGGCAGTTATCTTTTATTTCATTTTTCCAGCATTGAAAAAACATCGACTTTGTTTCTGGATAACTTGGAGACATTGTTAGTATTTATACTGAGGTTATATATTCACTGTGTGACAGAATAAGGATATTTTAATAAAAATAAATATTGTTTCTCTGAAAGAAAAATATATACTGCAATGTGTAAATGTAAATGGTCAGTATTATTAAAACAAAATGAAAAATAAATGAGAAGAGAAATAAACCAACTTTAGTTTTTTTGAAACTTATCAATATCTTCCTACAGATAAGGTGTTAGATAAAGTCATTCTAAATTAGATCCACCCATAATTATATTCCTTCCTGCCCTAAATTTTATTTTTCCTAGATCAGAGCTTAAATGTATTATTCAATATAGTTTAACAAAAAGAAAAATAATGCATCAATTCCTTGGGACGCCTTCTAGTTATACCTTAAGAACTTGAATAAATGTAGCATTTATTATGATTGATAAAAATTTGGTGGAAAAAATAATTTATAATTAGGATATATAACTTGACCCTGAAAAACATAACATACAAGTAGACTCATGTAGACTGTTCAATAGAAGAATTTGCTTCATTTTCACATATTTAGGTGTGATCGTTTATCAACTAATTATAGACGTATACTAAGTTCCTAATATGTGGCTAGGTAGAAATGAATAATAAGTTTAATATGTCATATTTTACAAGCAATGCACAATGATTTTAAAACTTCTAGGTATGATTTTTGTATTAGTTTAGCATTCAGATACTGGATTTTTAATGCTGCCTCTCGAATACTCAACAGATTGACTGTTCAGTCTCTCCTCCATCTTGTGTAATATGTTAACAAAAAATTTGAGTAAGAACTTTATGGATCAAAAGGACAATGAAATAGTGAATATCAATATTCCTCTTTTCCAAAGACCAATAATAAAGAAAAAAAAAAAAAAAAAAAAAAAAGGAGGGGAGGATGGATGGGGATGAATAATACAGTATGAGATAGAACACTGAGGGGCATTGAGAAGAAAAGTTTTATCCCTACAGAGGATATAGGCTCTGTAAATTAGTCACACAAAAACAAAATTTTGGGTACATTTCCATTGTTCCAGTGATTTGTTTTCCTGAGATATGAAATATCAATTTGATTCACTGATTTTACCTTTAAATAAGCAATATAGAAAATATTCTGAATAGCAACTACCTGATGATCTAACACTCATAAAGTATTTAAATTAGTTGTAGTTGTATTTTTAAATATTATGTAAGATATGCATTAACATTTAAACTAACTTATTTGACATGATAATTTAAATAACAAAAATCATAAATTTTTGTTCTAACTTCAGTATTTTAATGGATTGTCTGATTTTATATTTTAGGAGTAAATATATCCATACTGCTTAAAATGATTATGTTTACCTAAATATGAAGAAAACGTTTACAGAAAATTGTTGTCTTAGTCACTTTCTGTCACTGGGACAAGCTACCCAAGGACCACACAATTTAAAAGGAGTAGAAGTTTACTTTGACTCACTGTTTTTTGAGAATTTAATCCATGGTGTTCTGGCTCCAGAGAAAAAAGGGTGTGGGAGAAAATTCTGATGAAGGAAAGAAGTTCACAATGTGGCAACAAGGAAATAGAGAGAAAGGAGTAGCCAGGGGTGGAACCGTACTCTGCCAGGTCACGTGACCAGTAATCCACTGCTTCTGATCAGGCCCTGTCTGCAAACAGCACATTTAACTGTAGACAGATAAGTGCATTCATCCACTGATGAGTATAGCACCCCTGTGATCCGATAACCATCCAAAAACCCTACCTCTGAATACTATGACTTTTGGAGAAACTTGTAGATCTAAACAGTAACAATTGTTTACTTTTCATATGAAATTCACAATGCCAAATGTGACAGCAAAATTATGTGAATGAATAATCATATAAACCTTTCCCAACAAGAGAAAGCACTTCCAAAGGCAGCAATCTTTCGACAAATCAGCTGCACAATCACCTCAAGAAGGCACACCTCAGGCAGATGATCTCCTACAGTCTAAGTGCTGTTACTCAGGCTGTTCTGAACATAGCCTCAGGTACCAAAATGGCAAAAGATATTTTTGAGACTCCTGTTGTGTTTGGAGAGAAGGAAGTTAATATTTTTCCTCAGCAGTGAAGATTTGCAGTCCGATGTCTTTGATACAGAAACTGCCAGAGGAGTAAGGAAGTGATGCTGGGAATTGCTTTTTCCCTTCTCCTACTATGAACAGTATGAAAAGTATGTCTAAAAGGGTAAGATGATTTAGCTTGGAAATACGGTAAAGGATTAGATTTTTTACTCTTTTTCTCCTCTTTGCTGATTAAAACCCATCTTCTACCTCCAAGGCAACAACATGTCTTTGAGATTAAATTCTCTATGTTCTCTGGGGAAATACAAAATTAATTTGATCTTTATTTAGCAATAACCTCTAAAGTGTAGCACGTGTGCTCAATTACAATGACTTTGTAGGAGCTGACTTTCTTCAGCAGCTACAGAGAATAAATGCTGGCATTACTACCTTCTTCATGCATTTGTTCATTCAGTATTTCAGTCCAGTCTTAGAATTTTCATTCAGTAAGAACCAGCACTAACCAGATATACATATATAAGTTTCTGAGAAAAAAGTATAAAAAGTGTACTGTCATGTTTTCCAGTACTCTAATTTAAGGAAAAAGCAAACATATGAATAAATAATCAGCTCTAAACATCCACAAATTGTGACACAAATATTTGCAAAGTGCTGCGATGGTTTGTGGTGGGAAGGGATCATAAATTAACTTTGATTGGAGGAATTAAAACATTCTCAATGCAGTTTGCTTTCATGATAAGCATCCCTAATATTTCCAAAGATATTGTGGAATGGCTCTGATCATCTCAGCAAACAGACTTTGCTGGCAAAAGCAGCTCTATGAATTGTTTAGTAGCTAACTTGTACTGTACTGAATAATAATAATATTACTCTGAGATAAACCTATGTGGAAGAAATGTTCACTAAGTAATAGTAAAGGCCACAATAAATTGATTCAAAGAGTACTGAATTGTGACTTACAACTGGGGTATATTGTCTATACATTGGATCAATTTTCATTTATTTGCATTTTTGTAAAATTTCTCATTGTACCTTGAGAATAGCTCTGTGAGCTATTACATGGAACCCCAAAAGCTAATCCAAACAACTTCAGTAAAGTTACGAACAATATAATGGGACCCTAGGTACACCTGCCTTCGATTTACCTTCTGATTCTGCCACCTGTATTCTTCCTTGTGAGAAAACACAATAGGACATGGATGGAGGCCAGAACCAGAAGCAGAAAATCTCAGTTAAGAATTAATTTTTGCCTTTCTGGGTTTCAAAATTCAGTAAGTCATGCCATTTTCCTAGGCTTGCTTTACTTTTGTAAAATTGTTACCAGGAAATCAAAGTAAACAAGACATTATCTCATGTCCTCAGAACTTAGGAATATTAATAGGAAAGAATTCAGACTATTCACATTTCTTTTTCAGTTTCTGTATTCTAAATTATGGGGTGTTAATCAGATAAGTGAAAGATGATGTTAGGCAAAGGTAGTTGAAAATAATGAGGGTATAAACATATAATGATTTCAGGAACGTTTTAATATATTCATTCAATATCTATTTTTGTTTTTCATATTTTTGTTTATTCAGTAGGTGTAAGCTTGTATCATAACTTTAAATGATAAAATACAAGAACAGAGAAGAGTGTCTAAGATGACTGCAACTTTTACAAATTCTAGTGAAATACATACACCTCCACAAAACAAGGCATTATGTTTGTGTGTGTATATATATACATATATTTTTTTTTTTCTTAAGACAGAATTTCCCTACAAAGTCCAGGCTAGTCTTGAACTCACTGTGTAGCCCTGGTTGGTATCAAACTTGCAGTGATCCTCCTGTTTCAGCCTCCTGAGTGCTGGTTGAGTTTGATTATATTTGGTTTATAATTTTGAATGTATTTTACTAAAATATTTTTAATGTAATAGTTCTTTTTAAAGTGAAGTAAAATGTTTGAATATCTAGAAGTCTCTCATAAAACTGGGCAAATACTGATAATGAAAAAATAATTTTAAAATTATGATAAATCTATGGTGTTAAACTTATAATAATTTTCAGTAATACTTTAAATAATATTTGTAATCTATTTTTATGAAGCTGAAGCATATTTCAGAAGCAAAGTTTTAAGCTTCAATATTAAAAATTGCACAATTTTTGCCATTAAAAAAAGACAGGTCCTCTCGTTTCATATGGTCCAGCGTCCTTAAAATAAAAAAAAAAGTTTAAAAAAGTTTTAAAAAGCATATTTAACATCTGTTATGGTTGATACGTTGTGTCAACTTGAGAGTTTGGAAATTTAACTGACAGACTCTGTAGGGAGCCAGGATGCTTACTGTGTAAATATCCTGATCCTGTACAAGAGGAGGACACAGGGATTTTGTGAGTGCTACGTCCACCCTGGGGGAAGTGGAGGGTGGTAGCCTGCTTCCAATACTAGGAAGGAGAAGAGGTTTATTCCCCTCTTTTGCTCTGGCTGCTGCCTTGAAGTGTGGCCCCAGTGCCATGCCACCCTGCCTTGGATCCAGCTGATTATGGACTGAAATCTCCAAAAACAGTGATCTAAATAAACCTTTCCTTCCTCATTTTCAGGATCGAATGTTTTGTCCCAGCAATAAGAAAAGAGTAATCAAGACAGCATCTCAAATAATTTGGCAATTTACTCTGACCTTTATATGAATTTCTCCCCCTATTTCAAATTCATTTAACAGTATTTATGGACACCCACTATGACACAGTCACATGTAGCATCTCAAATAATTTGGCAATTTACTCTGACCTTTGTATGAATTTCTCCCCCTATTTCAAATTCATTTAACAGTATTTATGGACACCCACTATGACACAGTCACATGTAGCAGTGTGCAAATAAATCCTGTGACCCATACTCCCTTGCTTACATTTTAGTAGCAGAAGGTACAGAAACTAAACGAACAGAAATTAGTTAGCTGTATAATATGTTAACAGATAATGGATGTTTGTGGGGGGGAGTAAAAGAAAAGTAGAAAATGTTAAAAAAAAAGTTAATGTGTTTCAAAAGTGTAAGTAGGGTGAGAAATTAGATTTGTAAAGTCACTTGGTATAAGTCTGTCTTCAAAATTATCAGACAACTTTTATAAATTCATTCATTTTTTCTTTTCTCTGACACTTTTCTACTACCATTCTGACATTTTGATTAACAATCACTTACAGAAGATTCATGCGTACCTTATGTTGTTGCATGAGTGTTGGTCCAGCTAATCATACCTGTTTATTTTTGAGTCAACACCTAACTGACGGAGTTCAGCTAATATCTTTGTCAGTCCTTTTCAATATGTATAAAAATGGCATTGGTATTTAATAATGTAATAGTTTGCTTAACGTGTTATAAACAAATACTATGCTATCAACTGGTTGATTTAAACATCAGAAATTTCTTAGTACTGCACTTATAGAGGTTACAGTTACAAGATCAGACCACGTGTGGTAGGATACTTGTGATCTCAGCACTCTGGGAGGCTGAGGCAAAAAGAGTACAAGTTTGAGCCAGTCTGTGCAATTTAATAATTTAGTGAAAGCCTGTCCCTAAATTAGTGAATGAATGAATTTCATTAAATAAAAAAAGGACTGAATATTTAGCTTGGTGCAAAGGCCAGGGTTTCATTGTTCAGTACCAGGAAAGAAAAAATTAAGAGATCACAGTTCTGCAGGGCTGTAACACAAAGACTACTCCATTTTTTGCTCTTATCTTCTAGTACATTTTGTCAATCTTTGTTGTTCCTGGCACACAGGATTATTTCACTATACTCTCATTGATGAATATATAATATATATAATATATAATATAATATAATATATATATATATATATATCTGAGGTAGTATTTGAATCTTTTCCTATTTCCAAAACCAGTGAAACTGTTAATGTGTCACTTTAGCATCATTTTATTTACTAGAGGAAACAGCATTATGTAAACAATAAACAAATTAAATGGAAATATCTACTCCAGTGTAATCAGTTACATGGTCCCTACAAATAAACACACATATCAGTCTCAGATTTTAGTATGGCATGTCCAGCTTTTATATTAATATGCAAAATTTATTTATTGTATGATTATAATACACTATCATTTCTCTCTCAAAAGTGGCCATTAATTTTCACTCTTTCTACTAGTATTCCAGGTAAGTTATTCCAGACTTATTAAACACCTTCAGTATAAGAATTAGAACATACGTTGAGCCGGGTGTGGTGGCGCACGCCTTTAATCCCAGCACTCGGGAGGCTGAGGTAGGCGGAGCATTGTGAGTTCGAGGCCGGCTTGGGCTACAACGCGAGCGCAAGGCCGGCCTGAGCTACATAGTGCGACCCTGCCTCAAAAAACCAGGGCTGGGGAGTTTGGCTCAGCGGCTTAAGCGCCTGCCCTGGCAAGTGCAAGGTTATGAGTTCAATCCCCAGTGCCACAAAAAAAAAAAAAAAAAAAAAAAAAAAAAAAAAAAAAAAAAAAAAAAAAAAAAAAAAAAAAAAAAAAAAAAAAAGAATTAGAACATACTAAACATCATTCCTGAGCTCATAATGTCATTTGATGACTTTTCATCCAGAGTACATTTATTAGTTACAAAGAATATACACAAATACTAACTCTGAGTTATCTATCATACCAAAATAAATTATTTATAGACAATCATGTGATGGATATTTAATCAACTGAAGAGAATAATTAAGTGAAATTATTTCATTCATATTCACAGAGATAGACCTACAAATGAAGTAAGAATGTGAATTTCTAAACTCTGAAATTGTCTTTCTACATTGAAATTGTCTAAATGACCTACAGAGTTCAGTTCAAGGTTCATCTGTTTACTCAGTCTATTGCTTGAGGGAGTGTTAAAGGAAAAAATTTATTTGAGAAGAGAATTAGGTAATCACTGGGTGGAGGTGCTTGAATGCTGACAAAGTGTCAGCAAGTTTCTTCTTTAATTTATGATTTTAATCATAGAAAGTCTTCCAGAGCCAGGAAATGTTCACATAATTTAACCAATACCCCAAGTTCCACAGAACTTCGTATTAAATTTCATTCAATTGAAATATTAACACCATGTTTAAAGTTTCATTCATTCTTGCATTCATTCATTCATTCACTCATTAAATAATTATTCAGTATCTGTGACATGCAAAGCTTTGAAGATGCATGACTTGACTACTCAGCAGGTTAAAAACATAGAAGGCATTTCTAGCACAAGTTTTTATTCCAAGGGACTTCAAAGAGGGTTTAACAGGGGAAATAATCTCTTTCCTAATTCTGAAGGAGCAGTTAGGAATTTTCAAGGTGAAGTAACCTGGAAGAGGACTGGAAATGTTAGATGAAACAATAAAGTTGATGGTTCTGGAAGAGAAAATAACATAAATAATGATTTAGGATAAATAAGAACATAACCCGAGCCAGGCGTGGTGACGCATGCCTGTAATTCCAGCACTTGGAAGGCTGAGGCAAAAGGATCGCTGTGAGTTTGAGGCCAGCCTAGGCTATGAAGAGAGTTCAAGGCCAGCTTGAGCTGCAAAATGAAACTCTGTCCAAAAAAAAAAAAAAAAAAAAGAGCATAATCCATTGGCATATAGGATATGTGGTGACATAGGACACAAATAGGCATGTTTAGTGCTTCAGCCGTGTCAACAAAATGTGTTATGGCTTCAATCATAGACACTGAGAGATTTTTACTGATGAAGAATATGTGCAGATTAGCATTTTAGAAAACTTACTTCAGCTACATGGAGAAAAAAAAATATTGAGTGAAAAAAAATTAATGGGAAGCCAAAAGAATACAGCATGGCTGCTGTAAAGCACAGCAGAGCAGAGATTCTCAGCACCTGGGCAATGCTACTAAAACTAACAGAGACAAAGACGTCATGGTCATAAAAGTGCATCTTGGGTGCTGAACTGTTATTCTACTGAGCTGTGTAAGAAAAGAGAATTGATTAGAGTCAAGAAACATAGCAGATCCATGACTTTTGAGAAGGAAAATTCATCCATACCTAAAAAGACAAATCTTTGCTAATCAATGGGTAATTAAACCCTGTAGATTTAAATTGAAAAAGACATTTTGCTCATCCATCGTCCATTTGAGAAAAGTGCCTAATTAAAAACATTGTATTTATGATGTCAGTACATCAGGATTCAGGTTATGGCACCAGTGGTAAAGATGTCGGTTTTGCCCACTGATTCCTCATTCTTCACTTAGTTTAGTTGGTCATGTCAAGTGTGTATACCGTGTCTAAACTTTTTTTATTCTGCAGTTCATCAGCAATTTTTAAAAACATCTTTATAATTTACATACTTTATAATTGACCTCTTTTGAATGTACAATATTTTCTTACTAAAGTTATAATCATGAATTATCACTATAATTCAGTTTTAATTTTCATCATATCAGCAAGTTGCCTTGAACACACTTTTAATTGATCTCCATTTCCTAAACAACTAATCTGTGTCTAGCATCATAACTTACTTTTAATGGACAGTGAAATAAGTGGAATCTTACAGTATTTAATCTTTTTAGAAACTGGCTCCTTTTATAATATGTTTTGACTTGCCAGATTGTTATAATGTATTATCAGTTAGTGCATTCCTATTGCTAAATTTGATTGCCTTGTTTTGCTACATTTTGATTTGCATTTACCAAATGACTGTCAATTTTTGTTATTTTGAAGAATGCCTCCATGAAAATTTGCATACATCACTTTTTATGAAAATATACTTTTATTTCTTTTTAATTTTAGAAGTGAAATTGCTAAATTTTGTATTGAATTTATATTTGTATTGTTTTCCAAAATGTCTATACCATTTTACATTCCTACCAGTAATATGATTTCTCTTTACACATATACTTGTCGATAATATTATCTGTAATCTTATTGTAGAATATATTTCACATATTTTTAATTTGCATTTCCATAATCACTAATGGTGTTGAGCATTATATTTTCTTCCATAAAATTTTTAATAAATTATTTTACTCATTTAAAAAAATTGTGTTACTTATTAACTTGAAAGTGTTTGTATATCCTGGATTCATATCCCTTGTCAAAATAAATATATGAATCTTCTATAATGTAACATACGTAAATGTTACTATCTTTCATTATGTAGAAGTTTCATAGTTTTAGTGCTTCCATTTGAACCTATTGATAAATTTTGTGTTGATTCACACGTATAAGTTAAATGGCTGGGTTTCTTTTTTGTTGCTTTTTCTTAATCTTGCTGTTTTTCTTCCTTTCTTCGCTCCTTCCTTTTATCCTCACTCATTTTCTGCCTAACAAACCCCAGCTTTGCTCATAGAAATATAATTATCCTTGATACCATTTGTAGAGTGCAATTTTCCTGTGGAATTGTAACATTACATTTGAACTTATCCAAAATATAGAAATGTTATTTCTGAATTTTAATACTATTTTATTGCTCATACTACAGTAGTTGCCACAATACTATACTGTCTGGTTTTTTTCCTGCCTTTATAGTACTTCTTTTAAAAGACAGCTACTTGATATTGGTTCTTCTCCAAAATTGTTTTGGCTTTTATGTCCTTTGAATTTCTTTAAAACTCTAGGATCAGTTCACCAAATTTGATTAAAACCAAATCCTACTGGAATTTGGATAATTTTTGCATTCAATTTTAGATCAGTATGGAGACACATCACTATTTTGACAGTATCATAACTTCCAAACCATAAATTTGAATTCAGATCTTTAATTTTTCTCAATAATATTTTTTTGTATATTCTCTCTCAATCTGTATGCTATTTATTTTTCTTTAATTCACTGGCTGAAACCTCAAGTAAAATGATAGGTCTCAGTGGTGAGAGAGATTCTTCTTCCTGTTTCTGACCTTATGGGTGAAGAGATCAAATTTTTACAACTGAATATATTGCTGGTTGTTAATTTTTCATGAATATCTTTTATTAGTTGGGAAAGTTTCCCACTACCACTAATAAGCTAGGAAATTGGTTATTTTGTTGCTGCTATCTAATCAGGAATAAATATTGAATTTTTTAAAGCTTTCTCTAAATCTATTGAGATGTGATTTTGTCCTTTCTTCCATAGAGAATGATTTTCACATGCTAAACCAAGTTGTATTTTTTTTTTGGTGCACAATGTTTTCTTTATATTGGTGAGTGAATTGTGTGACTATTTTATTAATTTTAATTATATTTTATATATATAATAATTATATATTAATTATATATAATATATAATAATTATATATATTATATATAATTATATATTAATTATATATTTTATATATATAATAATTATATATTTTATATATAATAATTATATATTAATTATAATTTTCAAATGATATGCCTGATAAAATTTGGAAAAAGGTTTATATTCCTGCGATATATTTATCTGGATGTGGTATGAGTAACATTCATCTACAATGGTTTGTTCACAACATGTTCATTTGTTTATAATGCTTTGGAGATTTGTGGTTGTTTATTATTCAAATATTTAATAGAATTCACCCATTGTACCATCTGTGCTTTTCTTTGTGGGAGGATTTTAATGACTAGTTTAATCTGAAGGAATTACACTGTTTTAATTTGCTATTTATTTGATTCCTTCTAGTAATCTTACTTATTTTATCAAAATTGCCTAATTTATTTTCTTCAATGTTTATAATATTCCCAGGGTATTATCTTAATTACTATGTGGCCAATACTTTTATCTTTAATTTTGAGAATTTCAGTTTTTCTGCATTTTCTACTTCAGTCTACCTAAGTTTATCAATTTTGTTAATCTTTCATACAACCAATGTTTAGATAATCTAAATTTTTTCTCATGTTTTTCTCTTTTCTACTTGATTGATTTCTGTTTTAATTATTTATTTACTTCCTTTTGGTTGTGTTGAGTTTAGTTTCATTTTAACACTCTAGTTTAATAAGCATTTGATTAAATTTTTACTTTAAGATTGGTTTAAAGAGTCACCTTTCAAAAAGCAACTTTTAATGTTAAATCTATAAACATTTAGAAAATTTGGCCATGTCACTTTTTTTTCTACTCAGTTCAAAATTCTTTTTATTTTCCTTGTGATTTGTTCACTTGCCATGAGTTACCCAGAAATGTTTCATTTAATTTCCAAATATTTGGGAGTCTAATATTAGAATTACTCAAATATTCAGATATTTACAGTGTAGTACATGATCTATTCTGAAGAATGCTGTCTGAGTACTTGAAAAGAACTTCTTTTGTTGGGTAAGACATGTTGTACATGTCAATTAGATCAGATCATTGATAGTGTTTTCCTAGTATTCTTGGTGATATATTCCCAGTTATTCTGTCAATTATTGAGAATGGAGTAACAAGATCAGCACTGTTTATTGTTGAACTGCTTCTATCTTTTTTTAAATTTAACTTGTTCCTCACAGTGTAAGATTTTATTAAATGCATATAGTTGTGTAAGTATTCTATCTACCTAATTAACTGGTGAATATTTGCAAAATGTCACACTTAAGTATGATTATCATGGTCTGTGTATAGGATATCTTTGTTTAGTGACATTATGTCTATTTTAACTGATATTGGAAAGTAATTATAGCTCTTTTATATGTTTCCTTTGTTTGATATCTCTTCTTCCATCTTTTTCCTTCAATCCATTTGCAAATTTGGAATATTTAGATATGAGTCAGTCCTTTTAATTGTTTTCTATATTTTTCTTATTTTTGGAATCTTCACTTCTTTATTGTTTTCATTTATGTTACGTAATTATATCTATCATATCTTTTAAATTTCTCTGTTGATATTTTGTACTGTATACAGTTACTGATTAATACTGTGTCTAGAGATTAGATATGCATTTTGCTTTTCTTCACTGTGGCTGATCCAGTGTCAGCCAGGATTGTGCTTTCTCTCACAAAGCCAGCATCCTCACCTATGTAGCCTTGTTGGCTTCTCCTGTTTGTTTGACACTGAGATTGTCACTTCCATCAACAACACAGCTAGATGTTGGTAATTTCTTTCAAAGCAAATAGAATGAGTCATTTTTTGATGGTGACACAAAAATCTTGTCTATCTTCACTGCATACCCTGTCGTCAGAGAACCCCTGTGCTGATGGAGTTGGAGGTGAAACAGGAAGGAATAGATCAACAAGAATGTCATAGTTTCCCACTGCTTTTTTTTTTTAACCTGGTTCACCAGTTTTCAAGAATAAATATTTATTGCATTACTTTTAAGACTGCAGTTGACATCGAGCATGCTGAAATGGTTGTTTTTATAAAACTCACCCAACTCTACGACTGTTTTTGTAGAAAGAAACTGCTTATCTCCTGACTTGCAAGCAGCAGAAAATATTTCACCAGAAGTTTTGGATTATAATTTATAAGACCTTAAATGGTTTGGCAGCTGGGTCACAGGCTTGCAATATTCAACTGGATGTCAACTTGAATGAAGAAATACCTAGCAGGTTAGTGGAGTATGGTTTTTGTGCATCTGTGAATGACTGACTGGTAGACCAGGAATTGAGGTAGAAAGACCCACCCTAGATATGGGTGGAACTAACTAACAGGCTTGTAGCCTGGACAGAATCAAAAGGGAAAGAAGAAAGAAGTCTTCCCTTGTACTTCTTCGGATGGTCTCTGGTCTCTGCTGTTGCCTTTGAAAGCTCTTTCCATCTTCCAACACAGACTGTTCAGCCTTCCAGCACAGACCTTCCTGTTTTTCAGTACAGATTCACACTGGACTTTGCAGTGAGCTACACGTCTTTGACTTTTTGTTCAATCCTTCAACATTTCAGCGAACACATTTTTCACTCCAAATTCCACACATGGTCATGGTAAGGCCACTAATAACTCATAGATATTAGTAATCATAATAAATTATATATACTATAATTTCTACTACTATACTACTATGTTATATCTATTCTTCTAGTGAACCCTAACTTATACAACGTTTATAATACTCTAAAAGTTAAAGGACAGATAGATCTTTTCTAAAAGCAAACAAACAGGACAGTTCAATGAGTCAGAGTCACTTGTTTTACTTGAAATAGATTAAAATGGAAATATGTCCACTTTTGGATGCATCAGGTTTTGAAAATATTCCAAAGTACAGTAACCTATAATTCTAGAACTCTCACATAGTACCATTACTATACCAATTTAAATGCTTAAACATGTTAAATTAAATTTAGTTAGAACATGAGTTTGTATGTTACAATTGTTACACAATGCACTGCCAATATAATACTGGGTGATGACTGAAACTACACTTAATTTCTCCAAATACTCACTTAAAATAAAGTGGCTAAATTTTTTAAGTAGGGAACTGACAAGAAAGTTTAGCTCAAAATATAGTTTAAACATGATTGAATAATATTCTACTCATGAAACTTACCTTTTTCTAGATTAAAAAAAGGATACATCTATGCATAGAGGATAAATGTATTAAGAGGACTATTGCGTTCCGTTTAATTCCAAAAGTGATAAAGAATATTTTCTGCATAAACTAATTCATGTGTGTTTCTTGACTTTTGTTTTGTTTTGGTTTGGTATTGGGAATTGAATACAAAGCCTCAACACTGAGCTGTATCCCAAGTCCTTCTTATTTATTATTTTGAAACAGTGTCTCTCTGAGTTATTAAATCATGCAGGTTAGGCATGAACTTGCAATTCTCCTGCTTCAACCTCTCAGAGTGCTAAGATTACAGATATGTGCCACCATACCCAGTTTTAATCTAGTAATTTTTTAAGCTGGCACCTAACTTCTCAGGCATTGTGTAAGTGTTAAAAGTCTTAAAGGAACAGGAAAAGATCTCAATTTTCATAGGCTTGCAGAAAATGAAGGAACAGGAAAAACTGCTACCATTGTCTTACTAGGTAATGAGAGGAAAGGGTGTCCAAATATACCTGGATGTCATTCTACACCCCAGACACAAGGGGGTAATAGAGTAGAATATCAAAAGATCTAAGAAAATACACAGAGATGGCTTTTGAGAAATAAATTTTATTAAAACTTTACTGACAGGTACTAGAATAGGAGGGTGGCACTTATTGATACTTAAAGGGAAAGGTCCACACAAAGCATATACAGGTCCAATAGTACAGCTCAGAAAGTCTACAAATGCGTGTTCTCTTCATCAGCATCCCTTGAGACAATCCCACAAAGAGTGCTTGCTGCTCTATGGTAGCATTAACTTCACAAGGATCAGGTACTTAACAGCAACTCTCAGGAGAGTCACTGTTGGTTGGATGGGCAAGTATTGATAGAAAGTAAAAAGTTCAATGGTGACCTGTTGGACTATTTGATCCATTAGAGTTTTATTCACATCCAGTTTTTGCAGGGTTAAACTACATAGCAGTGGCATCCTAAGCTTGCTTTGTTCCAAAGTATGACCAGAATTTCAAGGAACTGTTGAATTTTTATAGAGGCTGGAAGGCTGTTTCTACATAGGTAACTCTAAGTATACGCAGTTTCTAAGACCTGTTAGATAACAGTGAATTGGACTGTGTTGTCCCTGTCTGCTTACAGTGACCCCTTGGTAAGAGTCTGTGGAACATGAAAGGGGCATTTCGAGAATGTGACCCTGAGTGCTCTGGCTTTTCTCAGGGTCAATACACCAGAGCAAAGGCACAGGGCTGATGTAGACTCAAAAAGTAATGTACTGCTAGAATGATTAATGTGGTCATAGAAAGCAAGGTACAAAATTTTTTTAGATAGCCAAATCAGAAACAACACTGCTACTCTGAATTTCATCTACAATGCACAAAATCATAGACACTGTATGTTTAATATAGGCAATATTTTACATAATGGGTAGTGATTTTCTTTTTCCCGAAAGATGAGAAACCATTACCCAAGCGTCTTCAGTTTGAAAGTAATTTGGGACATGTCTTATACATATTAGTTTAAAAGAAATGTTTTGCTTTATTCCTTTAGCCATGCCTAATGATTGTAGACATACAAACTATTTTTTGATTCAATATCCTTCACTTTTCATTTCTACATATTGACGTGTATTTCCTGTAAAGAAAATAGTATCACTCATTTTGTTATCTACTTTAGGTTCTGTTAGGGCCCATCTGTAACTGTTTTTATCAATTACATGGCAAAGCACAATATTTAATAACAGATTCAGAGATATAAGATGTTTTCTTTACAAGCTAAACCTCATTAAATGTAAAAGATTTTACAACAATTAAAACCACTTAAAAATTACCAAAAACACTGGAATTTTTCTGACTAGTATATCAAATATTCAACACCATCCTTTAAAAGAACATAATTTCTAATTGCAAAACCTACTATTCCATTCATTTCAGCATTGTTTTCTTTACTTTTCTGTTCAGTTATTTAAGATAGTGTATCATGCTTTCAAAAGAGGCCATATCTAATACCAAGTGTGATGATAATCACTTCACTTCAAGCATAGTATTCAATGGTTAAACACTTGAAATTTTCTTGAAGATGCAGTAATTTATTTATTATTAGCATATCTTTGTGACACTTAATAAATACATTGATCTTGGGAAATTGGCCCTTTTGTGTATATGTATATATATATGCGTATGTATATGTACATGTGTATATTTGGAATCTTGAGTCTTTTTACTTTTTCTTCCCTGCCTCTCCTTACCTTCTCCTCTATTCCTTGATTAAACTCATTTTGTCTCAAAATTTCAGGAACATTTTGGATTTTAAGTATACTTGCCCCCATTTAAGGTTTTCTGTACTGTGCTTGATTCGACATAGTCATGATCAGGAACACTGACAACATAGAAAAGTTAATATTTTAACATGTTAAATTAGTATTGTTAACATTTCAAAGAAAGACAAGCACAATAAATTTGGAATATTCATGCCTCAAATAGAAATTACAATTAACACTATAATATAAACTGTGCTTTAGGTGGTAATAAACCATTCAAGTGAAAATAATTACTGTAAAAATAAAGTGGCATTTAGAAATTGGACATGACTCAGAGAGTTGTGAAAATCAATTTACCAGAAATAGCCTCATCCAAAGAAATAAAAAGACACAAATGATATCATACTTTAACCTCTAACCTATACTTGTCTTAAATCATACCTAATGGAGAATTTTCAAAAAATTCTGTGCTTTTTCTTCAAGGGCAACTTCTATAGATATGCACACACACATACACACACACACACACATACACACACCATACACATATTCAATGAAATATGTCTAACACTACTCTTTGCCTTACAATTAAAAAATATTTTGTCAAAATTTTCATTTACAGTTGTAAAAAACCTAACTGTAAGACTTCACAGGTCACAAAGGTATTTGAATACTTCTTCACATTTAGATTTATTTCAGTAAGTACTTATAAATGAGGTATTCTATGACTTAATTTGTCTTTGGCTTCATAGGAAGTATAAAACAAAAAACAAACTATGCTTTCTATTAATGTTCATTCTCTGCACCCCCTCACTTCTCTTTTCTTGTTTTTCTGCATTCTTTCCTTGTTACCTCTTTCCCTCTGTTTTTGTGATCCTTTAATCTGAGCATAAATTTATGATATAGAGAAATTTATTCCCATCAAGGAGATGTATTTATACAGCCTTAATTGGTAGTTGTGTGTATAATATGCTATGTCAATGAACTCATTCTTTAAAAAGAATTTGAGGGCCAGGGATTTAGCTCAGCAACACAAGTGCCTGCTTGGGAAATGTGAGGTCATGAGTTCAATCCTTGGTACAAAAAAAAATTGAATTTACAAACTGTCAGTATTAGCAATGGATAAAAATTTTAAACTTATAATAACTATTGAAGGGATTGTTTTCTAAATTTTACTTTTGTTTGTTCTCTTACCTTATTACATGTATGATTTTCATATATTTTCATCCATTCAAAATAAGATGGTTATTCACCCTGTAGATTGCTTCCTTTCCTGTACAGAAATTGCTTAGTTTCTTGTAATTTTATTTATCAGTTTTTGCTTTGATTTTTTGTGTTTTTATAGTCACATCTCAAAAAGTCATGGTCCACTTAGAGATCATGGAGATTTTTACCATATTTTCCTCTAGTAGTTTTGTAGTTAGTTTTTACATTTAAGTCCTAGCTCCATTTTAAGTTGATTTTTCTCCATGGTGTTCTATAAGATTTAAAATCATTCTTGTACTTTTTATATTCAGTTTTTACAACATCATGTATCGAAAAAAGCATCATTTTCCCATACATGCTGCTATCATTGTTAAAAATAAATTGACTATAAATGCGTACATGTATTTGTTGACTTTCTATACATGTATTTGTTGATTGTCTATCAACATGAAAATGCTATGCTGCACTGATTTCTATTGCTTTGTAACAGGGTTTGTTATAGGTAGTGTGAATCCTTTAGTTTTGCTTTGTATTATTTTGTTCAGTATTGTTCTGGTTATTTGGGTTGTCTTTTGGTTCCATATAAATTTTAGGACAGTCTTTCTTTTCTATGAAAATCATTGCAATTTTGATAGAGATCTCATTAAATTTGTATAATGTTCCAGGTAAAGTACAGATTTTAACAATACACATGTAAATACTTCCAACAGATGAACATAGTATGCATCCCATTTATCCGTGCCTTCTTTTTCTATTACTTTCATCAATATTTTATAGTTTTCATTGTACATATCTGTCATTTCCTAGTTAAATTTATTACTAAGTATTTAATTTGTATTTGTTTTATTTGGCTGTTGCAAATAGGAATATTTTCTTGACTTTTTGAATAGTTTATTGTCAATAAATGGGAACGTCACTATTTTCTTTATGTTAATCTATCCCATAAATTATTCAATTAATTTTTAGTGCTCACAGGCTTTTGATGAAATTTTTAGGTTGTGTGAATGACCATGTCATCCTCAAACAGAAACAATTTAACTTACTGCTTTCTGATTTGAATGCCACTTACTTTTTTTGTTTTGCTTAATTGTGTAGGATAAGGTTTCCTGGTGCTATTTGTAACCAGTGTTACCACTGTTGGCATCTTTGTTTTATTACTGATAACAGAAGAAAAACTTTTAATTAGCATCTATGTGTTAGTTGTGGGTTTCCCTTATATAATCTTTGCTGTATACATGCCTTTTTGCCAAGTTTCTAAGAGTTTTTATCATGAAACAATATTGAATTTTTTCAAATGCTTGATCTGCAGGTATTGAGACGAGCACATGGATTTTTGTTCATCATCTTGTTAAAGTGCCAAATGGTATTTATGTATTTATACAAGATGAACCATTCTTGCATCCTTAGGATAAAGTCCATTTGATCCTTGTGAATGATAATTTTATTATGCCATTGAGCGTGCTTTACTAGTGCTTTGCTGGGGATTTTGATCCCCTTCATTAGGGAAAGTGGCCTGCAATTCTCTTCTTTAGTAGTGTCTTTGTCTGGCTTGGCATGAGAATAATGTTGGCCTCAAAGTTTATTTGAAAGTACTTCCCATTCTTCAATTTTTGAGAGTTTCAAAAGCATATGTTTTAGTTATTCCTAACATATTTAGAAAAATTCAGCAGTGAAGCTAAGATGTCCTGGTCTTTCCTTTTATAGGAGAGATTGTATTATTGATTTTATCCCTTATTTATTATTATTTTGCTCAGATTTTCTATATCTTCCTGTAAATCGAATGTGGCTAGGAATTTATCTTTTTTTCTCTGAGACAACCCATGTTTTGATCACAGAATTAATAGTATTCACTTAGATTCTTCTACATTTCTCTGAAAATGGTTATAAGACAATCTCTTTCATTTTTGGTTTGACTTCTTTGAGTCTTCTATTTTTTTCCTTAATCTAGATTTTGAATTTTCAACCATACCTCTATTTAAAAGAGAGCTCATAGTTTTATTATTTTCTATTGTTTGTGTATGTTCTATTTCATTTATATCCTTTTTGATACTGATTATTTCGTTTTTGTACTAGCTTTGAGTTTAGTTTGTTCTCATTTTTACAGTTTCTTAAAATGTGACATTTGGCTATCTATTTAAAACCATTCTATTGTATTTAATGCTACAAATTTCCTGCATAGTTTTGTTTTTCCAGAATTCCACAAGTTTTCATATATTTATATCTATTTATGAAATTTTTATGTTAGTCATAAACTTTTCAAATTTTTTACAGATTTTAAACCCCAAAAATGGTTTTTAGCAGTCATTAAATAATTGAAGCTGAAACTAAATTATACAGAAATCCTCAAGAATATAGGAGACTATAATTCTTGAGTTAAATAAGAAGTCAAAGCCTCCCTTATTAATCACCTCTTAGATCATCTTGTTAGAAAATACGTGACCAAAAAAAGTCATTTCTCTTTAGGCATTTTACTGGGTCATGCATAATATATTTATCATCGCTATCATTTTAATGTAGATTGTCATTAGTCACAAAAAAGAGGATAAACACCTGAAGTTTGTTTACTACTAGGACTATTTACTTGCATTCCACTAAAAGATAGTTATTCTGGGATGATCATTTGACAATGTCAAAAGCACTCTTCGTAGTTTTTGCTGCTCTTATTCAAATGATTTTATTCCCCAGTCCAGTACTCCTGATTATAAATGGGCACCTGACACTCAGTATAATGAAAGAGAGAAAAAGATATGTGGGGGGGAATGAGAGAGAGAGGTTTTCTGATTTCTTTCTTTTCTTTTCTTTTTCTCCTTATTTTCTTGGTAGCTTCTTCTATCACAAGGGAGCTAAATTTTCCAGGAAGCTTCTCAACATGGTTAGTTTCATTAATTTTCTTTTCCCTTGTTTGATAGGGCTTGATACATTGCTTCCCTACACACAAAAATGAAGATACTACCATGATTTAAGAGAGGTATTAATGTAAATTAGAGAACCTAACATTACATTGTATCTTGAAAAACAAAGTTTTATTTAAAACATTTTTTGTGAAAAATGCCAATTTATGCTTAAAAAATATAAAGTAATGATACTAATTTCATTAAATATGAGAGTCAAAGTTAATTAGAAGAATGAGAGTAGAGACAGAAACAATAAATGACAGATGACCTAATGGGGTAATTTACATGAAATGTTTTGTCTGTAATTGACTAAACGTCCTCTGGTAGTCTTTACCATATTTGAGGGTCTATCAGTTTGACTCAGGGTCAATAATTCATAGAATTCCTATTTGTGCTGGAAAAAATAGTTTTATAAGACAAGAAATTTTTCAATCACAGCAGTGTATCTGAGGTGCTCAGTGAAGCTTCTGTACTTCACCTGGATTGAGCTAGCAATGTTTCTAGGCATATGGATGAACCGTTTATCATATTCATATCTCACCCAAATACCAGCTGATCTCTGCCAAGTCTCACAGTCTCACTTTTAGAATGTTGAAGACTACCTTTTACCACAATCTTATAAATAATTTTTACACAGACTTCTGAAGCCTCTAAATTCTTTGTTCAGATTCTGCTTTTCTTATAACCATTCTGTTTCCACAGGAAAATATAATTTTTTCTTTATGCTTACTCTAGCTTCTCTGTGCTAGTATCAATAAGATGTTCTTCTAGAACAAAAGCCAGCTGAAACTTGTGGCTTTCATGGTGTGCTGACTTTTTCTAAAGAATTGTTTACCCATAATATCTGATCAGTACCTAAAAATATTGGCAACCTATTTTGTCTAGTTTTTCATCTGTTCATGGTAAATGAGGATATCAAATACTGTAATAAATTATAACTCATAAAAAATATTTTAAATATAAGTGTCTAAAATATATTTCTTCACTATAGTTTAATTTTGTTAGTTTTATTGAGAAGAGGATAGTTTACTTATACAATGGTAAAAATAGTAAGACATTTATTAAAGAACTGGCATTGTCCTGTCATTGAGGACTTTGTTGAGATAGAAATGCCACAACAGGTTAAGATGACAGACAAAATACATTCAGTTGAGTAAAAACAGGTCTCTACTCTCAGGATAGTGGAAATCACAAATGTAAGAAATGTTATTATCTTAAGGAACACATAGACACTACATAAATCAGTCACTCATTAGACCTTAGAGTGGACATCAAATCTTGATTTTACATACTGAAATACATAATATAAATCTATTCTGAGTATATAAATCTTTAATACAGGGAATAATGAAGAAGCCCAGTGATCAAAATCAAGGAAGTAGCCGGGTGTGGTGGCGCACGCCTTTAATCCCAGCACTCGGGAGGCTGAGGTAGGTGGAGCGTTGTGAGTTCGAGGCTGGCTTGGGCTACAACGCGAGCGCAAGGCTGGCCTGAGCTACATAGTGCGACCCTGCCTCAAAAAACCAGGGCTGGGGAGTTTGGCTTAGCGGCTTAAGCACCTGCCCTGGCAAGCGCAAGGCTGTGAGTTCAATCCCGAGTGCCGCAAAAAAAAAAAAAAAAAAAAAAAAAAAAAAAAAAAAAAAAAAAAAAAAAAAAAAAAAAAAAAAAAAAAAAAAAAAAAAAAAAAAAAAAAAAAAAAAAAAAAAAAAAAAAAAAAAAAAAAAAAAAAAAAAAAAAAAAAAAAAAAAAAAAAAAAAAAAAAAAAAAAATCAAGGAAGTATATCCTGGAAGAATCTTAAAGGATAAATCAATAAACAATTGGCTCTCTAATTAAGATTTTTGTTTCTTAAATCCTACCTCAGGGTAAATGGACGATTTGGAAAATCATATTTTGGCAGAGGGCATGATGGTACTTATTATATGTATATAAAAATGAAAAAGTACACTCTAGAGTAATGTCATAATGGACAGCTAATAGGCCATTTTCAATTTATATTCCTTTAACAGGTTAAATATTATATAAATCTATAATCTAGTAAGCGTAGGTATTCACTTTAAAGATTCATTTAGTGCACATTCTTGTGATGTCCAGATACTGCCATCATCTTCCTCATTTGACAGTGTTTCCATAATTCGAATGCTGTGAAAATCAAGCTTAGCTAAATATACCTTCATGGCCATGTATACTTAATGTAAAGTTCTAAAATTGTAGTTTTCAAATGTGTCCAATAGTGATAAATGTAGCACCTATAATTAGGAATTTTGTTAAACATAGATGGGAAAATATTTATAGTATCATATTCATAATATTCTAGAAATATTTACTATGACTAACAGTTTGAATAAATGCCCAAGGTGCAACATTTTTCTTATGTTATTCAGTCTATAAAATGATTCTCTATTTGGAGTAATTTAGTTCTTTCCATGCTAATAAATTTAGAGAACATTTATATATAAATCTAGGCAATGATCATAATAAAACTAAGTCAAATTATTATGTTAACATAGTAACAAGGTAGCAGGAGAGAAAAATCAGTATATTTTAATTATACTTATTGGCGTGTGACTTTTCTATATCCTTTATATAAGTGAATTCACTATTGTAACAAAGTATATGCACGGTATTTAAGAATCACAAATCTTCCCTGAATAAATTTATTCATCAGAATCATCTAGGATGTTTTTATTAAATGATTTTATAATTTTTGCTTAAGACGATGTAGCAAAAATATGAAATTTTAAAATGAGATAAAATATTAGCTCATGTATATTGAAAAATTGCAAGAACAGGTAAGTAACTACATTCTCAGATGCATAATTTAATCAGAAAAATCCTACTATAATTTTTTTAAATAATGTGAATCTCATTAGAAATTTAAAAATCTTTCAAACTTTCTAAGAACTTCCTATTTACAGTAACACAGGATTTATCTGTCAGTATAAACAAACTTTAATTATCAGTATCACACTTTAGTTATTGTATGACAAACTTATTATGCTTTGTATTATAAATAAGATTCTGATTAATTATCTAGGTACAAATTTTTCTTAAAAATAGATTTTGGTTACAGAAAGGAATTTTAAGCAAAAATATTACCCAGAGCAAGTAGGAGGTTTTACAATGCTAAATAGGATAATAATCTAATTTATCTCAATATTTATGGTAAGTAGGGCAAGCATCACTAAGAAATACACAGCAACAATTATAAAAGATAATTTTTTAGATTAATATTCCAATTTCCTGTACAATGTATCAACTGAGAAATCAAACTATTCTTAGGTAGGAAATAATTGTTTTACAAAGTGAAATGTATGAAGAAAAAGTTTCTTTCCATTTCTGATTGTACTGAAGATTTGATTGTACTGAAGATTACAACTGACATTACAAACTAACCATTTTCAATTCGAAGGCAAATAAATTGACAAATATGTGACAGAAAATCGTATTACTCAACTCTCGTTTTTTGTCAGTAGAGTTGACAGTCATTTTATACAGGAAAACTTACAATAAAATATGCTGCTTAACACTTCCTATAAAATGCATATATCAAATACTGACAACTTAAATTTTATTGGTAAGAATATAAAATATTGACTGATTTGTAAGAATAAAATATAAATCTATATTAATATTCATTCATTCAGTAATTACATCCACACACATGCATTGCTTCTCATTTCACCTTAAAAATAGTTGAACAATGTTTCTTTCTTAAAAAACAATTTCATTTTAATCAAAACATTGGTTATAATAGAAATATTACATCTTATTAGCATATAACAAAACCTGACTATTGTAAATTTTTGTGTACATGGCACAGTAATATCACCTTATATTTTTAAAAAAGTAAGAATCATACAGTTTTTAGTTGTTGTCTTAGTCACTTTTCTTTCATTGTTGGGACAAAAATCCTGACACCCAAAATTAAGGAAGAAAAGGTTTATTTAGTTCACAGTTTGTTGTAGAAGTTTCAGTCCATAATCTGTTTCCTGCAAGGCAGGGTGTCATGGCAGAGGGGCAACAGTTTAAGGTGGTGGAAGACCGCAAAAGCAGCAAGAGCCAAAAGCAGTGAGGACAAGTCTACTTTCCTCCCTCATATTGTAAGTAGGTTAACAGCTCCCCACCTCAAATGGGTGTAGCACTCACACCATCTCTTGCACAGGCTCAGGATGTTTACAAAGTGAGGACCCTTGCCCCCTGCTGAGTCACTTAGTTAAACTTGTAAATTCCTAAAATCGACACAATGTATCCACTATTAAAATCCACTCCTTGTCAATTTGGCAACCAGACACATTTCTTTAAAACATTCCTCAACTACAAAAACATGCTTATTCTCATTTCACAACTTGAACATTATAACACAGCTGTAACAATCCTAAAGAACCAGCATTAAGTCTATCAACATGATATTACATTAGAACCATGACATTTTGCCCCTTGTCCCCAAAAACCTCACATACATTCCTTTATGCAAAAGGCATTTAGTCCATCTGCAAGAGTTGCCAAAATCCTAACAGTTTCAGCATTGCTGAAAAGTCTAAGTCCCAAGTCTTTTCTGAGATTTAAGGCAGACTCTTAGCTGCAAGCCCCTGTACAAATGAAAACAAAGTTAAACACTTCCAATATACAATGGCTGAAGACACTTTCATTCCAAAAGTTACAAACGGGGAGATAGAAAGGATTAGGACCAAAGCAGGTCCAAAACCCAGCAGGACAAACATTAAGTCCTGTAGTTCTAAGTCCAGATTCTGAAGGAATCTGTGGCAAGTTGTGAGCTCCAAAGGTCTTGAGTGATTCCACCTCTATGTTGCTTTTGATGGTTGTAGCTCCCACAGCTTCTCTTAGACCTGCTTTGCTCCCTCCTTGCAGTTTTCCTGGCTTTTCCAAACTTCTAGGGATTCCACTGCACTTTTGGCTTCACACTCACAGCTTCACACACTACTGTCTCAAGGGCACACTGCCTGGCCTCAGAGCTTCTGAAATTGGGGTGAAAGCTTTCTTAACCCATAACTCTTGCATTTTTGAATACACCCTAAGTCAGCACCACGTGGATGGTGCCCAGGTGCTGCCAACTGGATTAGTGGTCAGGTTTTCCTCTCTCTTTGCTGTGGGGGTTGAATGCCTGGATCCCTGAGCACTCTGAATCCAATTTTGAGGAACAAATATTTTATGCTGCTGCCATGCTAGAATATAATATTCTGCAGCTTTCTCCCTAAAGCAAAGTCTTTACTTTTGCAGTTTTGAGGCTGCAAAGGGTGGAGACTTATTGCTTTTTGTGATGTCTTCAGACCATTTTTTTATTCTTCTGTTCTTTTTCTGCAATTGAGATTTCCTCAGCTCTATCTTTGTAGTCCACAGGTTTACTGGAGCTTCCTCTATTCCAAACTCACAATGTTTTAAATCATTCTGTTGGGCTCTGTGCTCTTGATTCACAACATAAATATGGCCCAAAGCCCCCAATAATAGCCATGCCACAGCCTCAAAGTTTAACTGCCTTGAAATGTCTTTTACCAGATTAATTAGTCCACTGTCCTTAATCTCAGTGTCAGGCAAAGTCTTTGAGGAGAAGCAAAATGCAGATGAACTTTTTGCCGAGTCATAATGTACATCATCTGGAGTTCAGCAGTCAATGCAGTCCTTCTTTCTAGTAGAAACCTCCTGAGCCTGGTTTTTACCAGTTTTCCAGTCTGAACTCTGACCAGAATCTCCCATACAAAACAGCCTAAGGCATTCCAGCTCAACAGTTTAAGGTGACAGATGACAGCAAAAGCAGCTAGAGTAAAAAGGGAGGAGAGCAAGCCTCTTTTCCTCCTTTATATTGTAAGCAGGATACCAGGACTCCCACATGCATCAGGGTGGGTGTAGCACTCACACCATCTCTGTACTCTCTCCTTTCACAGGCTGAATATGTTTACAAAGTGAGGGCCCTGACACCTTGCTCATTCACTTAGTTAAACTTCTGAATTTCTCAAGTTGACACAATGTGTCACCATTACAATTGTAGAAAACAAGTTTATCACTAATGCTTCAAAAATATATAAACATATTTATGTTATATAAAATTCTAAATTAATGATGTACTTTTTAGCATTTCTCTGTCCTCAATTTTTTAAAATTGGTTTATGACTAATATGTATTTAGCATTCAATTGGAATTGAAATAATCTTTAAACTTACACTAAGCATTTACAATAATTTATGTAATCTTTCACAGTGTTGTGTTGCTTGGTTTTCATAAACCTTGAATTTCAAGGTCTTAAAAGATTCAAAGAAATTTTTCACGCACCAAAACGAAAACTACCTAAAGTTATACTTTTATTAACAAAAACAGGTAATAAAAGTGTAACTTTACGTGACATCTTTGGATAACGCCTCTCCTAGATGCTACCATTTAGCTGAGAACTAAATATTGTTAATTGTGTTACACAAAAGGAACCAAATAGCATTAAGCTGGAGGAAAACCATATATAGAGACAATAATATGAAAAATAAGATGGTTGTTTATTAAACTGAAAAAAGGATATTATAACAAAAACTGATTGCTTCAGTCATTATCTATGCCAGTCTCTAAGTCATTAGCCTACATGCAAACTCCCAAGTTATCTTACCACACACACGAGACACTCAGTAAAGAAAGAATAAATATTTTATTATTCTTAGCAGTAACAGAAACCAGAACAATGACTACAGCCATTCCCATATACCTTACTTCCTGCACAGCAAAGTGGAAAGTGTCATATGTTGTGCAAGCTGTGGTGTATTAGAAAGTTTAATATTATATAAGAAGTGCTGACAGACTTGATGATGAGAGAACTTTTATATTTATTACCATGGAATATTATGAAAATCTGTGCTAGAGATAAAAGTATCTCCATTTTTTATTATGAAATGTAGTTTGCTATGTAAACATCCTTAAAAAGAAAGCATAAATCAGCTGTTAATGTCTTTGAAGTTGTGCAGGAATATACTAGTTAGTAAAAATGGGAAATAAAATTCTGGAATGGAAATTTAAGAAAGAAATTAGGAAATTAAGTGTCATTGTGCTTGACCATGGAGTAGTTCAAAGCATAAAAGATTACTTGGAGTCAATGTTCAATCCAAACTCCAAGAAGGCCCAGAAAGGTTGCCATTAACTAAGATCCCTCACTGTAAGAAAGTCTCATAAAGACAGTCCTGAACTGAAACTTCTGTGGCCCATTATTGATAGAACAAGGAAACCAGGATAAAAAGATAAAGAAGGGCATCAGGGCAGGAACTCATGCAAGGACAGGGGAAGAGTAGGGGATGGTCAGCGTGATCAGTTAAATGACCAACTTTGGGACTAAATCAAATGATAGATCAGAGTATGGAGAGGACAAAGATAACAGCATTCATATCTTAAGGGAATGAATTTGAGCCTATTTGGACTTGTGGCCAAGTAGACTACCTTTTAATCTCTATGTATTTTAGAAGGTTTTAGGAATGTGGTACCAAAAGTCCCTTACCTTTGCATATGCATCTCATACACACTTTCAGTCAATGCTCCTACAATTAAAAGTCTTAACCATGAGTTAATATTTTTCTTGCAGTTGCACTGAGAAGTCATTCAGTCATAGAAAGTTAAATTTACTTATAGTAACTTCTACCATTGTGACAAGATTCACTTGAACAAAAAGCATCAACATAAACTGCCGTGTCCTTCTCTAGCCATGTTCTGTTGACAAGGTCCAAACATGGAAGAAGATAGATCTTCAAGGAGGACGTCTTCTAAGAAAAGGCCGCAGCATAAAAATTGGCTTTGTGGGAATGGGTTAACATTTCTGGGGAACTATAATGTTGACTTGTGCCCTGATCCAATTTGGAGGATTTCTTCTATTTTCTTTCCGGTGCACCAAATCAGTAAACAAACTATAGAAACTCCCTAAGAACAAAGGGATAATCAATGAAATGTTTTTTCTTACAATTGATGATCTGACATTTGAATAGGACTAACAAGATTAAGATCAGACCAGAAGTTTGGAAGCCCTTAAAGATAATGATAACGATCAGTTGCCTGGGGCTGTCTGGGAGCCTCCCTACAGAGATGCTAATGTATTGCTATAGAGATGAGATGGATAACACATCCTTGCAACTGCAGGAACATAATGGGGAGATAAGGGGGTTAATTTAGGGCTAGGTATACTCTTATGTTTTATAGGCTTTTAGATAAAGACCCCATTAAAGAGTACTTGTTAATAGTACAAACACACTTCTAGGCTTTAAACTAGGTATAAGTTTTATGACTATGCTAACTAATCATATGACTATAGAAACCATGTTATTGTAGAGACATTCGTTGCTTTTCTTTTTTTCTTATCTAAACTTCCGACCCTGGCCCAAAAGGGGGTATATAACACCTTGTTTGAGCTTACAATAAACGAAGCAGATTCACACAGTCTCTAGCTGTTTGTGTGTCTGTTCTCCACGCGCCGACGCTCAGCCCACCTTCGGGGACTCTGTGGACCTAGCCCGGCTGGATCGCGGCAATAAACAAGAAGTTTAGTTAAGATGCAATTGATTAATGTAAATGAAAAAATGTTAATAACAACTAAATTACAAATGTAGATTGAAAAGAGAGAATGAATAAAAATTCAACTTTGTTGACAGAGCTGACATAAAATATTACAGATTGAACACAGACAATGGGGAAAGGAAAGAAAAATTTCAAGGAAACAAGAAAGAACATGAAAATCTGAATGGATAGTGGTTTTAATTGATGAGACAACCTATGATGGAGCTTCAATATTCATTTTAGAGAAAAAGATTAGTTTACTAACCATTTTGGTGCTGAAATTTTTGTTATATGCCAGCATGGAAACATGCAGCTACAATTACATATTTAAACATGGAGATGAGAATATGTTAATATTTTGTGAATCATCAGCCTTTAAGATTATATTAAAATTAATGAGAAAGAACACATGTCTTAGAGGAGAAAGAGAAAAAAGAGAAGGAGGGGGATTGGAGGAGGAGGAGGAGGACCAAAAAGTCCAAGTGATAAAAGAGGAGGAAGACAAGGAAAATGAAGAAGTAGAGACAGAGAAGGAAAAATAATGTTTTTCACTATTACAAGTTTATATTGTTAAGCAAAGAGAGGTTAATCAGACAATAGAGAAAGTAGAGGAAAGTTTGTAATAAGGAAAATAAATAATAGTGCCAAAATAAGCAGGATTTTTATCCATATATTGTCTCTGAAGGATTCAACAAGAGGAAGACAATGAAGGGAGAAATGTGATAACTAACTTTGACAAGAACTAATGATGATGAATTATGACTGCCAGCAATCTCAAATTAAAATAGAAAATGGAGACAAAAGTAAATTTGTAGTAAAACAAATTACACTGATATTATATGGAAAAAGAAATGTATGGCAAATGTGCAGACTTACTATAAAGATTATATCTCAAATTTTGTCAAATAGTCTTCTCTGTAATGATATATCTATATAAACATTAATAACAAAAGAATGAATTAAATAAAATATTCCTAAACACAGAATTCTCAGGTATGTATTGAGCTATGCTCTCCTCATTCATAACCTCTGTCAAATTACACCCTGCCATATTGCCTGTTTAATTCAGAACAACATATAAAAAGTATCTGCTTGTTAGCTACATTGGGAAAACATCTTTGTAGCACATCAAAGAATTCCTAATTTTAATAGAACAACTAGAGATTAGTTAGTATATACTCCTCCATGGATATACCTGATATAATCCATTAAAATAATGTTTTATTTTACTTAAAAACATTAAGTTTTCTACATATTTTCATGTATTTCACCTTTTTAAACTGTAAGAATTTATTGAATAAGGGCAAAGATTTTTTTCTTTGTATCAAAGTGTAATGAATGAAAGAATGACCTGCTGAGATAAGTTGCATTTTAGATGTGTATTTAAATAGTCACAGGACTGTAAATTGAAGGTAAAAGTTAAAGAGAAGAAAAATTTTCCACTGAGAAAGGACAATTTAGGAAAAGTCTTTGGAATGGAAGACTGTAAGAACAAGTTGTAGAAAATGGTTGGAACTAGAAGAAGCATGTGGGCAAAGGAAAACGTGGGTTAAATTAAGTAGAACAAATTGTGGAAATTAAGTCATCATCTTTTTTAGAAATAAATTTCATTGCAGATAGTAAAATGGTGACCATGAAGATAGGGCAATAGAGAGGGTACATACAGTCAAATCATATTCTGTGCATGTATAAAAATGGCACCATGAAAACTACTGTTTTGTACAGCTATATATTAATAATTATAACAAAGGAGCTACTACATAACAGCAATTAATATAATCAGTGTCTTACACAGTTACTCATTTTTGCTCATATGAGCGTGGCAGGAACTGCTAGTATCTATTCATTTAGAATGAATTTTATGTATAATGTAATTTATTACCTGTAATCCTCTTGATGTGAGTTAGATCTGTCTTACATATCTACTAATTTATATACTGAGTTAAATATCCCTTTTTCCCAAACATATTCCAGCTAACTACTGTTTTCTTCTGCTTATTTGAATACATTTTAGAGTCTACATAATGAGATCATGTAATATTTTTCATGTATGTGACTTATTTCCTTTAGCAGAGTGTCCTCAAATCTCATTCATATTATGGCACCTGGCGATATATCATTCTTTTTCAAGACTGAGTCAAATTCCATTGTTTCTTTACTCATTTGTCCATTAGTAGTCATATAGTTTGCTTTGGCCATGTGGGTATTATTGCAATCAACGTGGAAGTTCACATGTCTCCACAAGGTGGTGATTTTCTTTTCTTTGTTCTTTGCACAAGTCCATATATTTAGGCAGCTGAATCTACTGAACCCATCTAGTTTTTAAAAATAAGTTAGGGGCTAGTTGGGAAACTAATAGTTTGATGATGTTGAAAGTTATGAAGAGATGGAGGGAAGGTTAGGGAAGAAAGGGATAAGGAATGTAGAAAAGGAATTGGGTTATTTACGTTCATGTTTCAACTCCACCAAAGGAATGTAAATATTATGTACTGCATACATGGACAAAAAAAGAAGAGAATCAAAGGATGAATAAAGGGAAGAAACGGAAGGGAAATCAGAGAGGGATAAAAAATGGAATAAAGATGTGTTACGTACATCTAACAACTTCTTACAAGGAACATAAATCTGTGTACTACACACATGATCATGATTTGCTCCATGTATGTACCAACCCCCAGAACAAATGTACCTATGCTGTACTGCAAACATACACTAATTACAACAAAAGAGATAAAAAGTACACATACAAGAAAATAATACATGAATGTAAATTTTTGCACATTAAATTGAGAAATTTATAGAGTAATTCAATTTATGAAACTAACTACATTTATAAAAATGAAATATGTAAAGAAATAATAGGACAAAAAAACCATTCAGGGTTGAAATATGTGACTTAAAATTGTCTTTCTTCAATAGTTTCACCAATTTGTTTTCACATCTCTGGGAAACTAGAGGCCAGACAACACCATTTTCTTTATATAATTTTTAATGGAAACTTTTCTAAGGAAGTTTCCTAGTTCTGAATAATTTCAGTGACCTTTGCACATTAAATAGATCATGAAATTTTCACCAAAAAAAAAAAGAGAGAAATTGTTGCCTTCATTGGTTAAATGTTGGTGTTTAATCATATTAAATGATTGAAAGCTTATCTAAATGTCATTTGCAATGTCATGACCATAACATGCTCCCTTAACAGGTCAAAGAACAATATAAATTTTAAAATAAATTAATCTTTTAAATGTTCATCTTTAATAGAGCTAAAACGACTATAACTAATATAACTGCACTAATTGAGTTGAGCTAAAAAGAAAAACGACTTTGACTTAGGTCTAATGTTTTGAGACTAGTGTTGTGTATTTGTTTTCAGAATTAATAATGGAGCAATTCAATTAACCTTTTGCACATGAATGTGTTGGTATAAGCAGTTTATTTTCACCATCTCTTGGACTTGTCAGTTTATATTCAATGGTGATTATTACCATCAAATTGAAAGAACTCAAACATGCTAAAAAGATGCTTACTTTCTTTGCTTTTTAATGTATGAATTTTTCATGTGAATGCATATATTTTATAATCTTTGTTAGATACTTCATTGTATGAGGGCAAAATTCCAATTTATGTGAGATAATACATAATTAAAGTTATTACAATATTATTTTCTATTTTAAATTTATTCTTTATTAGGTTTGATGTTGCTTTATATTCTGACCCATCCAGTTAGTCCAGTCAATAATTTGGATTTTGGCCGGGCATGATGACGCACACCTTTAATCCCAGCACTCGGGAGGCTGAGGTAGGTGGAGTGTTGTGAGTTTGGGGCTGGTATGGGCTACAACGCGAGCACAAGGCAGGCCTGAGCTACATAGTGCGACCCTGCCTCAAAAAACTAGGGCTGGGAGTTTGGCTCAGTGGTTTAAGCACCTGTCTGGCAGGTGTGAGGCTGTAAGTTCAATCCCTGCTGCTACAAAAAAAATAAAATAAAATAAATAATAATAATAATTTGGATTTTGGCCAGCTTGCTAAGAGCATTATCTCCTTGCTTCGTTAGTAAGTACATTCAAATTCCTATATTCAGTTTTTAAATATATAAAGTATTATTTCCAACTCAATTTCAGTTATAATCACCCATTCACAACATAAAGCACCAGAACTTATCTCTTACATGAAACAATAAAATGATATAAGATATTAAAAAGTATTTGATAAACTCATTTGCCATCTGTGTATCTCAATTGGTGAGGTGTTAGAACTGTCACACACTTTATTTGAGTTATTTTTTTGTTACTGAAGTTTCATATATTTTGTTGAAAATCAGATTTGTATTTCTGAAAACATAAATTGTTGCTTATAATTTTATTCCCCTTGTATTTACAGAATATGCATTTTTTTTCTTATTTTATTTGAGCTCAGTATAATTTTCTGCATGGACTGTAATTTCGATGTTGTGTACAAAACACAAGTTGACCTGTAATTTCTTCAATGTTATGTCCTTAAATTTGGTAAGTCTTGCATTGTACATTCAGATCTACAATCCATCCTTATTTAATTCATGTGTAAGATGTCAAAGGAGTGTCCATGATTATTTTGTGTGAATGCTGTGACCATTTGCTCCATCTTCATTGAAACTTTCTCCATCAAATGTTTGTGATAGTTTGTCAAAGATCAATTGACTATTCCGCATGTGTCTATTTCTGGATTATCTTTCATTAATTTCCCTGTTTGATTAATATTACATTATCATGGTTACTTTACTTGTAGTAAATCTTGAAGTCATGTGTAGTACCAATATTCTTGGTTTTTTAATTAACAATTTTTTGTTACGTTTTTCCTTGCTATATATATATTGAAATCAGTATTTTATATCCACAAAGTAACATCCTAACAGATTATGAAAAGCTATATATAAATTTAATTTAAATCAATTTGTGAAAACCTATCTGATCTATATCTATTATCATTTTTCCTCATTTTTGATGCAACGAATTACATTAATTGATTTGCAAGTACTGAAGCAGGTACATACCAGATGTAGACCGAACTTAGTCATGCTGTACACCTGTCTTTTTTATATTATTGGATATGATTATCTAATACTTTGCTGACTCCACTCTTGGTACAAATTTTCTATTAGTCACTTTCTCATTAGAAAGCTGGAAAATAGCCAAATATTTGGAAATTAAACAACACATTTCTGAATAAAAAATTTGTTTTAGAATTCTCAAGAAAGTGTATCTATTTCTCTAGTTTTGGACATAAGTGTTTACTTTATGGGCTAACTTATCTGCTGGATATAAGAACACTTATTGATCTTCAATTTGTTTACCACTTTATTGTTGTGAGATTAAAAGTGATGATATCCAATTGTCATGACAAAATTTATTATACTTTCTTCTAATTTTAAAATTTGCAAAAAAATTTTAAAGACAAAAAATTCTTTACCAAAATACAATTTTAATACATTTGTGTGATCAGCTTCAGTATGTTAAATTTAAGAGTTAATTGGGCAATGAAACCTATTAAGGTATTATAAAACATATTTTCTTTATCTTAGGCAATTGATTCTATGGGTCCAAATTTGTGAATGTTTCATGTTTGTTATCAAAATATTAATGTACTGTTAATGTAGACTCAGATTTTAACACTAACTTTAAATGATTTTAATTTTGAATGTTTTAATGAAGTTTCTGAGTTTAGTTTGCTTTAAAGAACATGGGGCTCTGGTTGGTTTTAGAGACTTATTTAGTAATAAAATTAACATATGAAGATCTGAGCTTACAATAAATAAAGAATTGGTTTTAAACACTATTCTAACATAGCTAATATATTTCTTAATTCTATAAGATGAACTTTTGCAAATACTCCACAAGTCTGATGCTTAAGGCTGTAAGCTATTTAACCATCAGCTCATAAATGACTTTAGAAATCAGTTGAAAGATAATTCCCTGCCTCATTGGACCCCCAAAATGGACAAACAGGAATTGATTTTGATAGCACTCACAAAAAAACCTGTCTTATTGAAGAATAAAATAGCACACACAGAGACAACCCCTGGATGCAAGAACAATTAAGTAGATATCAATGAGATGTCATTAAGAGTTTATGCTTGTGCAGGTAATCAGTCTTTGCCTACCTTCAGCACTTGTGTTACCTTAGGCAAGCCATACATTCTAAAATGTTAAAATGGTTTATAAGTTGCAACAAATAAACATTTATCACTTAAGTAAAAATATCCTGAATAGAACCAAAATATATGTCATGATTAAGTAATTAGAGCAATGAACTTAATTATTACTGAAGTAAATGTATCATACTGAGTTTATTGAAAGGAGCGAGGCCAGCATTGGATTCACTAAGGTCATTGTAGTATACAGAACAATCATCTCTTTCACTCCCTTAGGATATCTACTTTGTAATGCTCTGGACGTTATTTGGTAAAGATTGTTCACACCTGTGACTAATTAGAGACTAGTAAGGCAAGATCATTTGGGGTTATCTGAGCAAGCCACATGTAACCACAAATGTCTTTGTTAAATGTAATAGAGAAGGAAAGAATAAAACTTCAGAAAGAGTTAGCAAATGCTATGCTGAACTTTCAAGAGCAGTAAGGAATCATGAGCCAAAGTTTTCACAAGCTGAGGAAGGCAACAGAAATGATTCTTCCTTAGAGTTTTAGAAGGTATGCAGTGCTATCAACGTTTTGATGTTCACTAATGATAATATGTTTTTGTACATGTAGCTTTTCAATACATAAGACAAATTTATATTGCACTAATTCATTAATTTTGTGGTGATTTGTAATAACAGCAATAGTAAATATGGTACACTTAGGTGAAAATTTCCAGAACATAATAATAAACCACTATTAACATATCATTATGGGCTAACCAGTAAATCTAATAAATTGTATGCATAACCTAATAATATCGACACATTATATGTAGACAGAGATTTTCTCCATTTGCTGATGTTAAAACAGCAGTTTTGAGACTTAGTGTAACTTACTTAGACAAATATATTAGAACTAGACCTAGAATTCTAATAGTCAGATATGAAAAAAGTGTTATGAGTCACTAAAATGCAAAATATTTCTCTATGAAATATTTTAGCATATAACAGGACACTGAGTTAATATTGTCTTGTCTTTTCCAAAAGGTTCTTGTTAAAACTAAATTCAATTACTTTCTTTAGAAATCCTAATACAATAGAAAAATAATTTAAATAGTTACTAAATCTTCTGTTTTCATAATACTAGCATAGAAACTATGAAGGTTATAAATGAAAAAGAAACTGTTCTCATCTTAAAGAATTTTATAATTTATTTGAAAATAGAATGGTCTGGAGTATTCAGATAAATTCTTCTTTTGATTAAAGTGTACTCCTAAATACCAGCTTTTAGACTAGTATTTTTATATTTCAATTAATGTTTGATAAGAAAAGATAATATCATGTTATTCCAAAGAATGTTAAATTAATTGGTTCATCATAAGCTCTCATGTTTGATCCATTTAAGAGGTTTATTACTAGCGCACCTCGTTTATTTGAATTCCATTTAAATATCTTCCCTACTGAATTATTCATAGTATGAAGGTTTATGTACGGAAGGCAGTAAAAGTATAGGATTCACATTTACACATGTGTGAATTAAGATTTGCAAAGTTCCATAGCATAATTTTCTTCATTTATAAAAATAGGGATAAAAATATTAACTTTTATAATTAGTATAAATTACACAATTGAAGTAATTCACCTACTACTTAGTAGAAATACCACTGTGTTGTGTTTTATAATTTTAAAAGTAGTCATTAATATAATGTCCAATTTAACTTCAATTGTGGAGTTTGTGCGATATAATTTTGATCATATTTCTTTGTTTCACCAATTAAGTTGTCTGATGATGTCCGTTGTCTTCTGTTTTTTGAAAAATGTTTGTCAGAAAGCAGAGGTAGCTTTTCTTAGCTTTGTTCTAACTCTCAGAACTGTATATGATGAGTCAAACACATGGTCCTTAGAGCATAGAGAGAGCTGCTAATGGGTCTAATGGCTGGAGTGTCATTCCTTCTCTTTTCTATAGCTTTCCTGTGAGGCTATTATTGCCATCTCTGAGTTATCTCAGAGCTCACTGTTTCAACAATGAAATTGTGTCAAAATAGGATTTTACTGACAATTTTCCTTTAATAATTGGGGAAACTACCTCCATGATCTCAGTTTATGTTTCTTCTTTTTGGTGTCTAATGGTGGTTGGCCTTTCAGAGATGCTTCAAAGAACTGAATGTAAGTTTTCTTCCTCCTCAACTACCTCATAATAAGAAGTTTGCTTTCCAAATACAAAATGTAGCAAGAAATCATTCCCAAATAACAGACTGAATTAAATTTATAATGGTGCTCTTATATTCATATTTTATTTTCAGATGGAGAGGTATTATATAGTATGCTAAGCCTTTTTAAAAAAAATAATGTGAGGAAAACAACATGTATTAGCAATAGTACACACCATATCTAAATATTAAATAAGAAGTTGTATTTGATTCAATTTCACATTGCCTCTTTAGTGAAATGAGTGATGTGATCATGAAAATAACTTTTTACTTATAAAAAAACAAACTTTCATAGGAAAATAAAAAGAGAATACCAATAGCTAAATCATTTTGTTTTAAAATTAAAACAAAAATGCTGTCAAGTGCTTCTGGGAAGGTGGGGTAATTTGAACAGTAGACGAACAGTCTCTGAAATATATGGTGTCCAGATGCTGGAATATATCAAGGCAAGGAAGAGAAAAGGAGGGAAGTGGGTACCCAGGATCCAGCAAAGATCTGAAGTAAGAATTAAAGTCCATGGGGAGAACAAAGAGAGACCTCAATGCAGAAGGGTGTTACAAGAGATGCTTTCTCTCTGAGCCCCCACTCACCATATGAGTGGGAACAGTTTGAATCTGCATATGCATGGTAACTACTGGCAAACCCAGGGAGTTTCATGCAGAAATGCACCAGTGGAAAGAAGCAGTGGACACAGTGAACCGCAGTGGCTGGTGAGTTATTCAGATTCAGATGTCCCTCAGAAGAGAGTGATTGGCCCATAGCCATCTTGGAAAGTAGCCAACTTACTTCAAACTCAGAGCACATGCAGGCCATTTCTGCCTAGTGGGTTCTAGTGTCAAGGTAAGACATAGCCAAGTTCAAGTCAGCAGGAATTCAAGAAGCCAAGTTTAAGCCAGCAGGAAGCACACAGAGTTTTGCAGACTGAACAAATTAGGTTCTAGCCTCACAGTTGGAAACCTGTCTGAACTTCAGTGGAACAAAAGGTAGAGGCTTGCTGGTCCTATCGACTACCCCAGCATAAATCTATGACTGGCATGCTGGGATTAATCACAAATCTGGACTCTTGTCTGCCCACTCGATCTACCAGTGACAGAAAAGATATGCCCTGAAGGGGAAATTTAATTTTCTTCTATTTTTTTCTTTTTTCTTGATTGTTCTTGGTTTTATATGCATGTGACCATTGTTTCTAGTTTCCTGGTTATTATTTTGTACTGTTCTTGTTTTTATTTCTTCCTTCTCTCTTTCCCTCCTATCTTCTCTAACTTCCCAAAGTACCTGTAATTTTACTTTGTCCTCCAGCCTTGCTTCTATTCTCTTCCTCTTCTTTTATTTTATTTACCCTAACCCTTTTTAAATTTTCTCCCCTGAATCCAAAATCATTATTTTGAGAGCATATTTACTGTATACAATTTTCTGATTTGTTTTATTTTTATATTTATTTATTTGCGGCACCAAGAATTGAAGTCACAACCTCGCGCCTATCAGACAGGCACTTAAGTCACTGAGCCAAACTCCCAGCCCTGGTTTTTTGAGGCAGGGTTGCACTGTGTAGCTCAGGCCCATCTTGTGCTCGCGTTGTGGCCCAATTAGGCCTCGGACTCACAACGCTCCTCCTACCTCAGCCTCCCCCGAGTGTTGGGATTAAAGGCATGCATCACCACACCTGGCTTCCAATTTGTTTTATATTTTCTTATATAACACAAATAGATTTCACATGGCTAAAGGTGGCAAAATAATAGTCATATTTTGTCGTTTTCTAGGCTGTGTTTGATACTATTGTTATTGACAACAGTACTACTTTAACCAAGATGATATAATTGTTCTAAATAGTTATTTCTCCTGTTATGTCAAGACTAAGGTTTCTTAGGGGTAATAAACAATAGTATAAGTAAGTGCCAAAGAACTGTGGGCTAGGTCAAATAGGCAGCAACTTCTCACCCCCAATACATTTAAGAGGTAATAGTTTGCAAGAGACTCAAAACCCAAAACTGGCTATGCCAGGAAGATGTCTCTGGGAAGTAGTCATTACCTAAGAATTCTAAATACTAAAGATAAAGCTATTTGCCATAAACAATTTACAAGCATCAACCCAGGAATTAAATTTAAAGAATAGAAAAAAGCAAGATAATTAAGCAAGATGAAACCTGAAACTATCAGGTCACTAAAGGTAAACCAGAGGGCAATGAGGCAGAAAAGTCTGAAAGTCACCCACCTGGACTCTCTAAAATGGTAACAACAGAAGTAACAAAACAGATGAATGAAATTGAAGAAAAAAATCAAAGCAGAAATATTCTCTCAGATACCTATGGAGATGGTGACTATAATGAAAGAAATAGTGATGCTGGATCAGATATACATTTTAAAAAAATAGAGGAGCTTAGGAAGGTGATGGAAATCATGAATGTCAACAAAGGAAAGAAATGAAAAACATGAAACAGATTCAACAGTTATCCAGGAGATTAAAAATTCCACTGAAAGCATATTCAGCAAAAGGCACCAATGTGATGATAGACCATTGTGGTTAGGAATCATGAAAATAAAGATTTCTTAAAAACAGTAAGGGGTCATGAAAAAAAAATCAATCCAACAGCTGCAAAGTGACACAAAGAACAATAAAAGTTTGATCAGAGTCAATGAAAAAACAGGAGATGGTGAAAAGATAGAAAAAAAATACCAGTTCACAGAAGTAACAGCATAGAACTTCCCAAGCATGCAAAAACAATTAGACATACAGATAAGTGAGTCATACAGAACTCCAATGAGTCATAACCAAAGTAAACCTACACCAAGGCATAAAATAAACAAGATTCCTATAATCAGCACCAGAACAGAATATTAAAAGCTGTATGAGAAAAATCACCAGTGAAGAAAAGTCCATCAGAATCACAGAAGATGTCTCAGTACAAACCCTTACATCAAGTAGAATTTAGAGTGAAATAAAATTTTAAGTCCTGAAAGAAAACAGCCTATAACCCAGATTAATATACCCAGCAAAACTATCTTTCAAAAGTAAATGGAGAAATAATATGTTGCTATAACAAAGAACAACCGAATAAATTCATGACCATCAAACCAATTCTGAAGGATATATTAGAAAGAGATAAAAAAATACAATCCCAAAGACAGCAATTGAACAAATCTACCAGGCAAGATAAGCAATTGAACAGAGGAAACACATGAAACTAAAACCAGAAAAATAATAAAATAATATGTCTTAAATAAGCTAATATATATATATATATATATATATATATAGATAGATATATATATCAGATATATATATATCAGATATATCCATATAGATATATAGATATATCAGTTATAACCATCGATGTCAATGTTCTCAATTCATCAACCAAAGGGAAGAGACTGTAGAATGGATGAAGGAACAAGGTCCAAAAATATGCAATATACTGCATACAAGATACACATTTAACTCCAGAAGAAATGCATGGACTGGAAATCAAAGGATGGAAAATAATACTTGATGTTTAAAGAACCCAGAAAAAAGGAAGTATAGTGACTGTATTCATCGACAAAATAAACTTCAAACCAAGACTGATCAAAAGAGACAAACTCACAACTTGACTTGTTAAAGAAAAAGCTCCAAGAAGAAATAACACTCAAAAATATATGCATCAAATGCAGGTGTATAAAACAAATACTTACAGACATGAAAAATCAAATAAATACTAATGCAACTATATTCAAGGACAACAGTACACCACTGTCACAAATAGATCAACTATATAAGAAAAATCAACAAAAAATATCAGAATGGTTCCAAGCTAATACAATTGATAATAAGAAAACAATACAAAGAATCAATGAATCTAAGAGTTGGTTCTTTGAAAGTTTAAAAAAAATGATTAACCCATAGCCAACCTTAATAAAAAATGAAAGAAAAGGCTCAAATTCAAACAATTAGTTGTAAATAGGGTAAAACCGTAACTGATCTTGCAGAAATCCAGAAGATCACCAATGCATAATTTTAGAACCTGTATTCTAATAAGATGTAAAACACAGAAGTAATAGACATGTTCTTAGATAAATATGAAATATGTAGGTTAATGAAGATATACAAATTCTAAATAACCCAGTATCAGTCAATGAAATTGAAGATGTAATTAAAAACTCACCAAAAAACAAAACTGCTGAATTCTGTAAGAAATATAAAGAAGATCTAATGCCATTACGCCTCAAACACTTTAATGAAATTGATAGGTAAGCTATATTCCCAAATTCATTCCTGGAAGAAAATATTATGCTGACTTGCATAACAAGAAAGAATCCACACCAAAAACGAGAGCTGCAGGGTAATCTCCCCAATGAACATAAACACAAAAATCCTCAACAACATACTGGCATTGAGAATGCAGCAAACCATCAAGATCATACACCAAAACCAAGTAGGATACATCTCAGGGATGCAGGAATGATTCAACATACACAAGACAATAAATGTAATACACCAGATTACAGAAAAAGACAAAAATCACATGATCATCTCAATACATTCAGAAAAAGCATTTAACAAAGTCCAACTCCCACTCATGATAAAAATCCTACAGAAAATTAGAATAGATCATCTTTATCTCAATCTGATGAAAGCCATCTATGACAAACCAACAGCCAACATCATACTAAATGGATAAAAACTGAAAACTTTCACTATAAAAACTAGGAACAAGACAAGGATGTCCACTATCACCACTCCTATTTAATAGAGTTTTGGAATCATTAGCCAGAACAGTTAAACAAGAGAAAGAAACAAAAGATTAACAAAGCTTTTGCAAATAAGGAGAGAAAGGGGGTTGAAGGAAGGGAATTGAATAGGGAAAAACAGAAAAAGCAAGACATATCATGTACAAGTACAAATTTCCTATGATGAAATATATATATATAAGCAATAAAAAATAATATAAAACCATCACATTGACAAATAAGCATAAAAAATTGCTGCCAATTGTTTTATTTCAGCTTTGGTATTTTTTATACACTGTGGGAGGGTTTTTCTGTGATTTATAGCCTATTCTTTAATATTATTTTAATAAAATATTTTCATGGATATCATTATATAATAATTAAAACATCTAAAAGATTCATAGAAATGTTCTTCAAATTTTGTCCACTTTATACTTCCTCATATTATTGTAAAAATATAATGTTTTTCAAGAAGTAGAAACAAACCACATTTTACATTTAACTCCTTTCACTGACAAACCTCTGTAGATCTAGATCTAAAAAACTGTAAAAAAAAAAAAAATTAATTTTTTAAACCTACATGTTCTTTGCAGTTTCCCTCCAGACAACATGACTGTTTGCTTGTGGTGACTAGTGAATTTTGATTATATGAGACAAACAAAACTCCGGGTTCCAGGGCTTCAAAGAACTTCTTGCAATATCTTCTCTGTTTCAGAAAACTCACATGTCACATCACAATCAGGTGTAAGAGACAATTCAGGCTGTGTTTACACTGAAAGGAAAATCATGAATGATTTTTAAACTTGTGCTGTTTGAATCATGTGCAAATGAAATTAACAACAGATCCTTACACTGTGCACTTGTATTTTGATTGGAATGTTTAATATTTTTATGAAATAAACTTTACATGAATGGGAAGTCAGTCTTTTTTATTTGCATAATTTCCACGGTTGTACTTAGTCCTTTCAGAAAGAAGATATTTTCCCTGACAATAATAAATCTTTAAAAGTAAGTTCAAAATCAGGACTATTTTTTCCTTATTTATTCTATATTTGGTATAGCTTGAATTACTTATATTTCAGATAAAGTTACAAAATGGTTCTCATTTGTTCTCAAAGTATTTATCTTATGATAAACCCATTAATTCAATGAAAATATAAGAAACATTACTATTATGGCTTATGTTTTGATGTGTTGCCAGAAGGCTCATTTATGCACAGATGGGAATCTTCAGAGGTCCCTGGATCATGGTTGTGTGATACTGGATTAGTCCACTGATGGATTTGTTACCGGGTGTGGTGTTGGGAAGTCAAACCTGGTGGGAAGAAGTGGTTCACTGTGCCCATGGCCTAAATGATGTATTCATATATTTCCGCTACCTTGATGGCTTGGCCTGTGCTAATTCGTGTCTGCCGTGCTACATATTCTTGCCCTTGTGCGATGCTGCCCTGCCTTGGAGCCAATAGACTCTGAACTAGTATCTCTACAAACTGTGGGCTAAAATAAGCCTTCTGTCCTTTAACTCTACGGTATGAGATATTTTATTCCAGCGATGAGGAAGTAACTAAATCACTTTTTATTTTTTAAATGCTGTATGACTTATTTCTAAAATATTTCCATGTTCATATTCATTTATCGAACTGAAGTTATACAAGAAATCAGCACCATCTATGGATAATAATTAGATAATGTCTTCCAAGCATTTGTCACACGAAAAAAAAAATGAGCTGATTTTTTTCTTCAGTTTCATATCACCTAGTGTGTCTTTTTGGGAGACAATTGTAGACACGAATATATTGGTGATAAATATATTTATAAGCTATGTCAATATATCTATCTAAACGTGTCTCTCTATTATGCATCTGCTTTTTTTTTACCTTCTAATGTAATTGTCAAGGAAGCTGAATACTAATTTTTGAGTGACAAAATCATAGAAATGAATCATAGAAAACAAAAATCGTTGAACAAAGTTTATATGTAACTAACTGGGAATGATTAAACAGATCAAAGAAAATTTTTAAAGTGAGAGAGAAAACAAAAATTGCAAGCAAGTGTCCAATTTTGTGTCATTAAAATATTTTTGTGTATGTATTGAATGCAAGATACATTTGTTTTTATTTGAAATCATTACTACAGCTGCCACTAAAAAGATATTATCTTCCTGCACCTCTGTAAATACTTCATTGTAAATTAAAAGAAAATAGACAATTATTATCTATTTATTTTGAAATCTAAACAATAAACATTATTAATGTGATCTTATTCATAAATAAAATAACATTTTAGGAGTATACATTTGATCTAATTGAATGGAATGCTAAAAAACAGTGATAACAGTTTAACATAGTTCACCTACATTCTTTTCAAAACTGCAGGCAAGCTTATCAGCATGACTTGTCAGAAAAATGCAAGAGTTACATTTGTTGATATCTAATATTCTTCAGGAATTGTTATAGGAAAGGAAAGTAATAAGACTACCTTCTGTTCCATGTATAATAAGTCTTGAGTCTAATGAGTTTATTTTCATCCTTATTCTTCTTTTACTTGTATTGAATGAATAAAATTGATGAAAACTAAACATTTGTTTCTTCTATTTGACATTTCGATGTATAATTTTAAGACCATTCAGATTGTTTACAATATGTACACTATCATCTATTGTGAAGCTTTACACTGACTTTTACTCAGGTATGAAATGAACACTTTGAAAAGAAAACTATTTCCTTTCATTTTAACTATTGAAAGAAATAATATGTTTTTCTACAGGATTATATTTTTTAAAAATATGATTTGTTAAAAAATACACATATTTTATGTAGAGATTATTTCCAAGGAAATGTAGGAATTCCAAATCCTTCAAATGAGCATAATTATCTTTCTTTTTTTATTTTATATTTTCCTAGTCATTCAGGACTAAGCAATAGCTTTTCATTTTCTTTCAGGCAATCTTGAAAACTCACCCTACTCAAAACAACCAGTTAGCACCAAAAGAGCAGAGGCATTTATTTCATGCTTCTTTGGAACCCTGGTTGAACTTTCATTTTGACTCGTAACAACTTTCTGGATTTAGGTTGAATTTTGAGTAAAGAAACTGGAAATTAATTAAGATGTTTCTTATTTTGGTAACAATTAGGTTTAATGTTCTTGCTTTTTTTCTCCTTATTAACCAAAAATGAAACTTTTTCCATGGCAACCACAGTTATCAAGATATGCGTTAATGATGATTGCAATATAGATTTCTCTTCTCAAAATTAACTTTAAATTACACTGTATATACAAAAATGCATTGATAAAAATTAATTGTAAATCAGTGAAAACGATCATACATCAAAATAAATTTGAGTATTTGTTTCCTATTATTTTTATTTCTTGTTTTAATTTGAGAAAACCAATGAGTCCATTAGCAAAATGAGCAAAAGAGAATTCCATTTAGCAATCATATTACTTACTGAGGGCTAGTCACGGCTAAGTCTACCATGGTGCTCTGAAGGACAGGGACATGCTCTGTGTCCTTCCCACCCAGCATTAACAGGACAGATCAAGGAGCTGTGAAGTGTCCTTTCTGATTCTCCACAGTGATCACCTTTGGCTCAGCAGAGTCTACCGGAATTTGCACATCCAATGTTGGTATTATATTGGCATTGAAACACTCTGTTCCCTACTTTGACACCGAAGACGTTAGCTGGACTGTGAAGTCTCAAGTCTTATGAGATCCACCTGTAATTATACAATGTGCACTAATGTGAGTGAAGAGGACTTCACAGTGAGAAAGTGAGCACCTGTATTATACAACCGTCAATCTCCAAGAGAGTCTTTTTGATACAAAATGATTTTCTTAATATATCCAGGACTTTTACCAATAACCAGAGGAATTACCACTTGAAAAGACAAGAAACTATGTTACCATCTATGTGAGTCACAATTAAGATTTCAAATAATTAACATAAAATGTTTTAACAAGTAATAATATATTTGCTTCAAATGAAAAAATGAAAATTTTAAAAAAGAACCAAATCATAAAATATCAAATGGAAATTATAGAACTAAAAATGACACGAAATAAAAAAGTACCAAATTTTTCTGAGAAGTACAAGAAGCATAAAAGATAATATCATCAGCAAACTATAGAATGGATTCATAGAATTTACTCGATCTTGAAAAATACGAATGATAAGTTAAAAGAAAATGATAAATTTCAGAAGATTATAGGGTAATAATGAAAGTTAATTTTAATATCACGAAAGGGTATAATATAAATCCTTAGATACAATGCTCAAACCTAAATGAATAACGTTCTGAAAAAATATTCAATAAAATAATGGCTAAATCTTTCAGACCTTGGAGAATTACGTAAATTCAGAAAGTTGAGTGAACCCTATAGCGAGGACTATAAATCAAAATGATCTATCTCAAAATATCATAATAAAACTTCTGAAAATTAAATATGGGGTAAATCTTGAAAGCAGCCATAAGACAAACAGCATGTTTCTCATAAATAAGGCTAAAATGAAAGTACAATTTGCATCACCAACTGTGGAGGCCCCAAATAGGTGATGTGACATAGCTTCTGACACAGAAGCCCTGTCAAAAGTAAATTCAGTGTCTAGTGAAAATTTTTAAGGAATTAAGAAGAAATAAAGACATATATGGCTAAGAAAAGGGTTGGAAATACAGAAATGAAAGAACATGGGGGAAGGTAAATATAATATAGGTCCTCCTCTGGGATTTCTTGAATCATGCTTATAGGTTGAAACAAATAGTAGTACAACACCACCTGATGTAGTTCTCATTGCTTAAGGAGGAAATTTTTAAATTAGTTACATTTTAAAGAGCAGCAGAATAAAAGCAATAATATATAAGTAACTTTTCTACATTGTACTCAAAATAAGTAAAATGCCAATATCAGTAAACTATGCTGTAAAATATCTATGTTAAATGATAAATTATGTAATATGATTCTATGTTATATATTATGTACATTATAAAGTGTGTATGACATATATATCATAAATATAATTTCTATTTCTACAACTACATATATACGTGAAAAGTAGAGTTACACACATCCATAATCACAATAAGAATATCACACACTTGTGAAATAACAATTTTTTAAAATAGACACTGAGAATTAAGATTTGAAAAGCACTAATAAGTTTACCTAATAAATAGAGGATACAGCAACCAATAATTGTAGAATTCACATTGCCTTCAAAGAGCCTTTCACATTTCCCAGAATTAGCCATGTGCTTGGCCATAAAAATGTTAAATTAAATTTTAAAATATTTAACTAACTCATCTTGTGTGGCTTATCTGCCACAGAATTAAACTGAAAACCAATAGTAAAATAATAAGGAAAACCTGATTAAAATTAAACTATGTATTTGTAAATAGTTAATGGTTGGAATTTAAGTCAACTCAAGCAAATTACCTATTAATTCCGAAAGACTTCTCACTAGAATATGAACATTTTTGATACATTCCCATAATGAGATAGATTACTAATCACAGTGGCTATTCACATTTCTGTGTTGACAGTTTTTTGTACTTAAGTACTTTAAAATGATCATTTCATTGCTTCTTTTTGGATTTTTTTTGCTAAGCTCAATCGGTTATACTTTTATTTATTCCTAATATTTAATGGTATCAATTTTGGAGGTATGAAGATATTTTTATCTTTAGTTTTCCATAATAATATTATTTTAATGTATATTGGCATGCTTTTCTTTGTATTTTTCTGGTTATTCATCACTGCTGTGGGGTTTATCTTTAGATCATTTCTTCATTAGTGCATGTTTGTACACAATGTTCACATTTTTTGTGAAGAGTTGACACCTGTGTATAATACGTCTTTATTCCTTTATTCATCTCTTTTCCCTTCCCTTCCTATCCTCTATCAATCTCTTGATGACCTTCATGTTTTTCAAAATATGAATTGTCTTGAAAATTTTGTACTCAAATATATGTTCTGCTTCTTTTACTTACTAGATTTCGACTACGGAGTTAATAAATTACTCGTCAACTTTCTATGGGTGATTGAAGTTCCCTTCAGTCTTTTCTCTTTGGCTGATTTCCCCATTGATATTTCATTGTAAAAAGTTTGTATTACTCTTTTCCCTTCATTTGTAAAATGTTATCCAATTCAATATTAAGCCTGTACAGAATGAATTTTTTCAGCTATTTGCTTTTCATATATTCACCTTTATTTTGGAAAGTTTCTATTTCTATACTCACGATGTACAAACTAATTGTTATTTTTTTTTGTATATATTCACAACACATGCATAAAAATTCTTGGCTAATAATACTATAATCTTCTATTTTTGGTTTTGTTAGTATTGACTTTTTTCTCATAGCTCTATGTTAACATTCCGTGCAACTTTAAATATCTATGGCTGCTTTGTTGACATTTTGAATGTAATGGTGCATGCATGTACACACATAAATCTGTGTGTGTGTGCATGTATATGTGTGTGCGCTTACTTAGTGTTCCATTAAAATACCTTCAGGCACTTAATTTATTTGTGCATCAACTAAAATCATTCAGGCTTTCTTTTCTGAAGTTCTTAGAGTGCAGAAAGGATAGTTACTACCTTGGGACTACTTTAGTTATAATCACGTTTTTAACAGCTCATCACTATGGGTAGTTGAAATGTCAACTTGCTCAGGACTTTATAAATTCTTATTGTTATCTAGCTTACTGTTCCTCAATATTTGTTCTTTGGCTATATTGTGGAATATCACTCTAAATATTACAATGTCATATTCAGCCAAAGACTCAAAGGTACAATTAAATATAGTTTGTTCCTTGCTTAAATAGGTCTTCCCTCTCCGCCTTTCACATTATTCATTACCTGTCACCTCCACCCTAAAAGGAAAAATAACTTTTCTTACTTTTTCTGAGTTTGTTTAGCAAGTGCTTGAAGGTAGACATCATAGGCTGTGGAGCCATAGGGATTACTACAATTTTTTAATATCTTAGGAGCAATAAAGATTCCATTTGGGCAGTTTTCCAAATTCTAAAAGTAGTTTTTTTCATGTACATCAAATTTTCTGCTATCAATTATTTCATCATGGAAATCATTGCAACTGTTTGTACTTTGGTAGGCAACAATGTCTATATCTAAGTAAACTGATTAAATATCCATACATTTTTTACTTATTTATATTGTGAATAATCACTCTAAATTTTACAAATGAATGTTCTTACATAATTAAAATCTATTCATATCTTTCTCTCTGCTTCCTTTTGTTTTTTGCCCCCATGGGACAAGCCTTACATTGTACTTGTCATTATTCTAAAACAACAACAACAACAACAACAACAACAACAACAGCAACAACAAAAACAAAAATCTGAAAGTGTTGAATATCAAAGAAAAAAACAACAAAAACCCCCTAAAAATTGTAAATATCAAATTCTCACATTCTGAGTTATTCAGCTTTTCAGCACTATGACAACATACCCAAGATAAATAATTTAAACTAGGAAATATTTATTTTTGGGTTATAGTTTCAGAAATTTCAGGCAATGATTGATGGTTTCCATTGCTTTCAACCTAGCCTGAGATAGTTCTTCAGGGAAGAATGGCATGGTCAGTGATATCACTCATCTCATGGGAGCCAGCAAGCAAAGAATACCCTTCAGTGAAATGGTCCCAATTAGCTACATCCTTCAACAGACTATTTAGCTAATAGACTCATCAATGATTAACACTTTTGATGAATTTAGAGTCTCCATGATCCATTCATTTATCAAAAAGCCTAACAGCTGGATCCAACCATTCAACACAAAGTCCTCAAAACAATTTTGGAGAATGTTTTACATGACACTCTTACATATGTAATTTCACTTCTAAGGAGTATCACCTATTGCATATTTCCTGAATAGACAGTGATCTGACAGATTTGCTCAAATGTATGTATATGTATGTATATATATATATATATATATATATATATATATAATATGTGTTTCAAATTACTGTGACTTTCTAAGGATATCAATATTATAGAAAAATAAAAGTTTTATGAAACTTTAATAGTGCTATCAACTTTCCATGAGAAATTCACATGCATTCACAGTCTATTTTATTAGGATCCAGGCAGTTATTAAATGCAATGTAATATTTTAAAAGAATATTTTCCACTGCAGAAAATTTAAAAGCATATTTATATGTTTAAACTAAATATAATTTTCATTGTGTCCACAAAGAGAGAAAAATGTGAAATGACATGAAAAATGAAACGAAGTCTCTTGAAAACCTTTCTTACATAATTTTTAAATTTACTTTTGTTGAAAGCCCAATGGATCATGAAAAACCTAAAGTTATTCATACAAGGAAGATAACATTAATGAAAGAAATTGAATTTACTAATCAAACATGTGCTTTATAATAAATAATTCTCCAACAATGAATGAAATGTTGACATATATACTGGGAACGCAGAACAATGAATTTATGTAGAGAAATATTAATGAGCCATTATTAAATTAACAGGTTGTTCAACAATTTTTCCATTACTTGAAATAGGACTAGTGAACTTTATTTTTTAAAATCCAGTGGTATAATCTTATGAGTCATTACCAGTACTTCTATAATGCACTACTATGATTAAAATTTCCAAATGTAAGTTTGAGATACCTCTAAACTTCTGAAAGATATTAATAGTATAGTGCATACTTTATCATTAAGTGGTAGAGAATTTGAAATTTATGTAAAGTGAAATGTGAGTAAACAATGCATACTTGCAATTACATATTTTGTCTAATTCTCCATCATCTATTTGAATAACCACTCTCTAGGTATGTTTATTTAAATTTATAAAATTTAAACAAAAGTAAAAGTTTTGCTCTCGTTTTGCTAGTCATATATATATTGTTCAATATATTGCATATATAAATAGTGCAATCATAAAATGAAGTAAAAGAAAATAAGACAGTCTCACTAATTCTATGAAACCATAGTTGTGCTGTTTATTCTGCATCTAGGAAGATAAATAAATGGTGGTGGGAAAAAATGAAGGGTAATGGAGTGTCAGAGGGAATAATGTGTGGTAAGGCAAAGATGCATGGAAAGCACACACTCCTCAAGGACCACCTGTAACATACTTAAAATTCAGGGCATATACATAGAGTTTTGTGTGTAGCAGAAGAGTTATAAGATGAGATTGATGTGGTAAATAGAAGCTAAGTTTTGAGTGACTTTCCATCATAAGCTGAAGATGTATATTTTTCCTCTAAATGCTGTTTTTGAATACCACAGTTAAGATGTTCAGAAAAAATCGATGTATGCTTTAGAATGATCACTTGGGCAATGTGTAGAAGGTGCATTATTGTCAGCCAATGGTACAAGAGTTAATCCAGTCTTAGGTTGGTAGTAAAGCTAAGGTGGAAGCAGTGAAGAAGGATAAATGATCAGAGTTTCTACAACTGTGCTTAAAGAAATGAGTCATTCAGTAAGAGTACTTGAGTATGTTTCTTTAGCTTTTAATCATTAAAATGTATGTGCATTTTTCATAAAGTCTCAACTATGCTGATACACATTACGTTGCAGCTAGAAAATATGTGCAAAATATGTAAATGACAAAACATACAAATTTCAGTATTTTTCTATTACATATCATTTTTAGCTTCTCATTTTCCATAGACAATTCTTTAGTATCCTGGAAAATAAACTATATATATCAAATAATTCGTGGCACAATATTACTATCTGTCATTAACATATTTTGAAAATATAAAAAAGAAAAGTCCCTGGGACACTACATATCCCACTATTCCAGAAATAGGCCAAGTTTCTGGGATGTCCATACTGAATATCCACAACCAATTTAACCAAACAGACATTAGATGTAAATGAAAAAAAAAACAAATGCAAAATTAATACATAGCTCAAGGACTAAATTTGAATGATATAATTCACCTTCCCAAGTACTTATAAAGAATTTCCTAGGCATATACTCTGCTCAAAAGCTAGAAGAATGCAAATTTCCATCATGATTTATATTTTCTGGAATATCACAATAGAAAATCTACAATCAAGTTGGCCACATGGTTTTCACAATTTAACTCAGAGAAATGAATCTAAATGTTATCTAAACTTTAATTTCTTCTGTTGGTTGCACTATTAATGTATTCACTGTGCACAGATCTTTTTAAGGGTAGTAAAGTTTTAAATGTATTAAAGATAGGAAATGAAGTACATTGTGAAGGGTGAGAGCTGGCCACTGAAAAAGTTCACAGTGGCCACATTGCACATTTATTTATGGAACTCCCAGTATGTGCACTGTGCAACCAAGAGCTAAAAGTCAGAATTAAAATATGTCCCTTCCCTTTCTGAAATTGCAAACTGAAGCATATCTTCTACATCACCCAACTGACTAGTAAGGAGGCTTGTGAGATTATGTTACGAAAGATTCAACTACATTATCTTACAGCTTCTCATAAGATTGATACAGTCTACATGTGTGGAAACCAAATGAAAGAAAAGTGAGGAAATTTCTTTCAATGTCATGGTTGTTATAAGTAGTAGAGCCTATATTCATACGCAGGATTAATTTTCATATTTCCTCTACTCCATATAGTTTAAATATCTTAATCTCCTTTTCAGTATAATGAGAATGAAATACTATTTCCAAGTCATCAATTCATCTTCAACTTCTCTAAATGAAAAAGAAATATGAAATTTATAAAGAAAAAATGCAGACAAAGAGCATTAATGCAGGAGGGCTCCGACAAGGGTTTGATAATCTTATCTCTGCAGTTTTTCCAGTTATACTCACTTCCTTTCTACCAGAAAAATAAATGTTCTGACAAAAAAAAATATAGACTCTGACATCTGATTAGCCAGATGGCCCTGGGTTGTAGCATTTTCATATCCAGGGCTTATCTCTTACTTTACTTAAAATTTACTGAAGTAAATAAATAAAATATAGGTCAATAGTTTACTGACTATGACATTTTACCAAATACAGATGTGTTTAATTGCTTAAAATAACTATGGAAATGCCCACTCACCTTCTAATAGATACTCTTTAAAATAATAAGTACTTCATTAAAATAAAAAGAAAGTAGAGAGATCTGTGCCCTATATACTATTGCACAAGTTAATATCTCCCAAGCAGAAACAGTTGGTGTAAAGGAATCTCCTGAGTGGCACAAAACACCAACAGACTAAAATTATTTTCTAGTACGTCAGCTTCAAGCTGGTGCCTAGTTTCTGTCTCCTTACCTTATGCTTGCTTCTTCCTACCATATTGTGCCTGTTGACTTCAATTACATCAGGTAATTGAAGTAAAAATGTTCTTTCACTCTTGTGAAAACCCTCCAAAATAATTTCCAAGAGACAAATTTTCAATGAGGAAGTCTTTCTTTTCTTTCTTTCTTTCTTTCTTTTTTAAATTTTCTTTTCTTGTAAAATGTTGCATTTAGCATTTTAAAGTTATATGCTATGTAGCCTAAATATTGGTAACTGGTAATAGTATCTCTTAAAGAAACTACTCTTTAAATTTCTAAGTGTCCAAGTCTCAGCATATATCAAAGTGAAACTCAGCATATATCAAAATGAATCATGCTACTATCTTAATCAATCACTTCCCGATTCTGTCCTTCTTTCTCTAAGTTGTTAGAAACTACTACATCAAAACATACTATTATTATATTATTATTATTAATATTATTATAAGGACAGATATCTTATTTTACATTCGTATTCAGTAAATTCAAATACTCCAGCACAAATAACACCAAACCTCGAATGTTGGACTGAATAGAGATTTAAAATATTTGCTTAATTATCTTCTTTAAGATGAAATTTTAATATATAGTTATCCCTGAATGAGCATCAGGTATTTTCATAAGATCATAATGCATAGAGTAGTCATTTGATTTTGCCTCAAAAACAAATGTTTCAAGAAGGATAGTTGCAAGTTCAATTATAAATTTAAAAATAATTTTGGAAATCATGTCCAGATTGAGAATGAAAAATATTAATATCCTCATTGTTCTACCTTAAATGATAACTATGTGAGGCATTAAATATATTTCCACATAAGCAAAACTTTCAAAATATAGAAGAATGATAAGGCTCTTTATCAATTTATTAGATTAATTTTTCTTAGCGTAGTGTCTTGGTAGAGTTTACATATGTCACTTTTTTGAGAGGTTTATATATTTTAATAGAAATTCTCAAAATATTTCTGTGCTAATCTATTCATTTCCTTTCTGTGATAAATAGCAGGACAAAGCAATCAATTCTTCTTAAATGGCTTTATAAGCCAGGCATGGTGGCACACTCCTCTAATCCCATCACTAGGAAGGCTGAGGTACGGGGATTGTTGCAAATTCGAGATGAGTCTAAACTGCATAGTGAGACCCTGTCTCAAAAAGACAAAAAATAAATAAATAAATAAATGACCCTATAAAATGAGGTTTTATACATAGGAATTGAGCTACCTGTTTTTTCTATCGTTCTTTACCTGATGACTAGTAGGCAGTATAGCAAAATTATATCAATTAAACAAGTTTAAAATACATTTATTTACATAATCCCATCTGCGCGTAACATGAAATTTTGAATCTAGAAGTATATTCTTAATGCCATTGAAAATTGAATTCTAACTTGGAAACTATTTGCAACCAGACTACACAAAATGGAAGAGAATCTTTCATTTTATGCCCATATCTAGAAGTTACCAGCAATTCAAATGTTTCCAAATAGGCCATTAAAGAAGGTGGTGGACTCATCAAGATGTCATTAATTCATGAAATATGATATAGTATGGTAACAGGTCACTTTTTAAAGCACCACGAGGAGCACTGAAAAGTTAGTAGCCAATCAAGTGAAGGGAAAATACTGTGCAGAAGTTCATAGCTCCAAAAAAATTACAGTTTGGAATTTGCTGTGACTTCTGAGAATCAGAAAACCTGAGATTGAGGAGATGAATTTCATAACCACCTTCAAACAGTCATTTGAAATCTCAGCCAAACCAAGCATTGGGAGATTTATGAGTTGCATTCTTAGGTATAAGGAGCCTTATGCCGGTGAACATCAAGTCCATCAATATTACATGAAGATTGGATAGGAGTGAGAATTTTCTCAGAAAATGTATTAAGTGATTCTTCTGATAAACAATGTGAAAAATGTTCTAAGGTATCATTTTTATATAAAATAAAATGTAAAATTATTATAGAGAGTAAAACAAAAATTCTGACATTAACCTGACATATTAACCAGCTGAAAAAAATTCATGAGCTCTAAATTTGCACTAAAGGAGAATGGACAGAAATCCCATTACCCAAAACAAACTTGGTTGTTGAGTTGAGACTGACCTAAAACTGTTACCTGCTACTTAGGTAACAGATTTAAAATTTGGCTAATTCTGAGTCCAGAGGGATGAAATAAATACTAGCCTTTTAAACAAGTGTCTCATGGTGCCTCAGGTTGAACAAATAAAATCATTAAAATAGTTTGTGAATTACAGATGATTCTTCAGTTAGAATAATTTTAGCATTATGATGGCATGAAAACTTACTTAAACAACTATTCTGTTTTTCTAATATGGGGATTAGGAGGTATGAATTAGTCAAAATACTTCAGAGCTTGCTGTTTTTCCTAGATTGTTCAATTTTTTTAATCAGAGGTTCCTATTTCACTGAAATTCTTAAATTCTTTGGTTAATTTGAGAATTTTGAAAAGTTGATTCTGAAACTATTTTGCCAAGGTTTTTTTTTTCTTCTTCTTTGCCTTTAAGAAGTGTCAGAGATTTAGAATGTTTTCTTGAGCCTTTTTTTCTTTGCTTTTTTTTTTTTTTTGTGACATCTCTCTGGTTTACTTCTAAAATTGTGTTAAGAGATCTTTCCTACAGCTATTTGCATATCTATATTGTGGTTTTCTCTGATACGAGTTGTCCAGAAATCTAAACTCTGATTTCGGCTTACAGAGTTCATATTAAATGACAAGAATGAGGATATTTATTTGAATTTATGGCATTATTTTATTTTAAATACATTTTGCATTTAAGAAAGAATAGGAAGAGAGACATATGCTGATTCAAACTTCTTTATCCATTTTATTTCATGTTTGTGATGCCGTCATCTAGGTATGTTTGAGTTTATCATACAAGGCTAAATGTGTGAGATTTAATCTCCATTGTGAGGAATAAATAATGGGTATTTAATATGGTTATGGTGTTTAGAGGGAGACTCTTTGTCATGTGAGTAGGGTCAGATAAGGTTCTTAGGGTAGAACATCAGCAATTAAATATCCTGGTATTCTTATGAGAAAGAGAAAAAGAGAGCAGGAAAGACACACATGGATACTCACTGTCCCTTGCCATATGATTCACATCCTATGCTATCTGGGAAATCTCCCAATACGAACACCAACCTAAGATGTGACTCCTCAACTTTCGATCAGAATTGTAAACCAGATAAAGCTCTTCTCTTTATAACTTACACAGACTCTGATATTGTGATATTACCAATGGAAAATGGACTACTACACACAATAAATTTTATAATAGCTACATATAATCTTCCATGGCCTGGAGTTTGACTCAATGGCTTAAGTGCCTGACTGGCAGGTGCAAAGCTGTAAGTTCAATTCCCAGTGCCACCAATACATATAATCTCCCATGTAAAGGATGAGGAAAGAAAGAAAATGTTACAGAAACTTGATGATATTGCAGGATTCAGAAAAAGGACTTCATTATTAGTGTGAATTTTGAAGGGATGAAAGGAGCTGAGGAAAAATATGGAAAGCAGAGATGAAATAAATAATAAAGTCCTAAAAATGTGGAATGAGATAATGTAAAAGTGATAAAAATGTAAAAATGGACAGGACATTTTGTAAAGGATGAAGCATATGATAGAACAGTTACTTTTCGTTTTAAATGAAATATCGTATACCAGTTTTCCCTTAGAATGAAAACAGAAAAAAATGAAAATGATTAAGATGGATTCTTCCTAGATTCCTTGAAGAGCAAAATGACCTAATATGTGGTTCGACTGAAACAGTAAATGGAACTTAAATTTTAAAGAATAGAAGAACACCCACATCCAAAAATGAATCCTCTGAAATATTATTTGGAATTTACTTTAAATTATTTAATTCAGCACAAAGGACATACCTGCACATGTGTAACTCTTAAGGTAATAAACAGTCTTAGTCACTTTCCTGTTGGTGGGAAAAATACCCAACCCCCACAATTTAAAGGAGGAGGAAAAGTTTGTTTTGAGTCATGGTTTCAGTCTATGGCCAGCCAACTCTAAGGCAGAAAAGGCAAAGCAGAGGGGCACAGCAGACAAAATGCTGCTCCATTTTTGGCAGTCAAAATACAGAAAGAGAAGGGAGAAGCTGGTAATAAGAAAACATACTTCAGGGACTTACCTCCTACCCGGCTCTGCCTCCTAACTGCACATTTAGCTACTTAACAATGAAGAATCAACTAATGAGCATAGCTTCCCCCTTTCCAGCCATCTTCTACACACCTCAGAATCCTGGGGGGCGTTTTAGATTTAGACCATAACACAGTCTTCTCTTTATTGCATGTTAACATGAAGTTTGAAAGTGGACACATTTCAGTCCATGGCAAAGACTATTTCTCTTTCACTTTTGAAAGATACATGTGTTTTTTAACTAAATTCAGAAAATCTATCTTCTATCGTGGTTTCTGCATCCAAAGCTTCAAACAACAGCAGGTAGAAACTGTGTGGAAAAAAATTGCTTTGGAACTGAACATGCACAGATGCTTTTCTTGTCATTATTAACCAGATAATATAGTATAATGACATTTTACATAGCATCCACGTTGTATAAGGCATTATAAGTAACCTGATGATGCTTTTAAGGAGTTATTAGAAGGATTGTGCAGGTTATATGCAAATATACCATTTTAGATAAAAGACCTAAGCATCTGAAGATTTTGGTAACTGTAGGAGTCCTGACCCATGAATAGCAAGTAACCACTTTATTCTGGTTTTGTGGATGTTTTCATTTGGGCACTTAAATATCACTGTACTGTTTTCTTGCCTAAACAGTTTTTGACAAGAAATTCAATGTAAATCTTACTCTTGTTCTCTTACAGATAAGTTTTTTATCTTCAGTCTTCTTTAAGATTTGCTTTTAGATTGTTTTACTGCATATTGAATATGTTATGTCTGTGTGTCAATTTTTTTTTTCAAAATTATAGTGCTTCAACTTCTCTGAACTTCCTGGAATTATGTTTTGGTATTTTTCATTAGTTCTGGAAAAATCTTAGCCACTATTACTTCATAAATTTACTCTGATTTATTTCCTTTTTCCTGTCTGTTTTATTTCAGATTATGCATATACTTATGCCTTGTGTAACTGTCTAATACTCCTTTGCATTTTTGTCCCATTTTTGGTCCATTTTGTTGGCTCTTTGCATTTCAGTCTGGGAAGTTTAAATACATCTTCAAGCTATTTCTTGAGAAATATTCAGTCCACTGGTGAGCCCATCAAGGAAATTCTCCCTTGCATTATTTTCATTTTTATCATTTCTTCTCCAAGTTACAGCCTGTCACCTGCAGTCCATCTTTTCTGTGTGCTGTTCATCTTTTCTATTAGATTTTTTACCATGTTATATGTAGTTATATTAAATTAATAATAGTAAGTCCAAAATCTGTGTCACATTCAAATGTCGTTCTGCTGCTTACTTTTTCCTTCAGATATTTTCTTTTGTTTTATTTTTATTTTTAAACTTTTAGAATAACTTGTAAGCTTTGGTTGAAAGTTAGACATGACATACGGGGTAATGGGAACTGAAGTAATTAGGCTTTGACCATGAAAGATTATAGATATCTTCCTAGGTGGCATATTGTATTTATTATCTTCTACAACTGTAGCTGCCCAAGTCCTCAGCATCTGCTGGTTTTCTCTTTTGATTCCACTATAGTCGTTAAGTTTTATCATAAATAACTTCTCAAGCATAGTTTAACATATGCAATTCTTTTGGATGCAATTTTCCCATATTATACATGTACTCTGTTGATACTATGGTGAAAAGTCTGGGAAAGGTAAATGCTTTATTATCCTGTAGTTACGTTCCAATATTTTAGAGGTCCTGGCTGCCTGTTCTATGACTTTCACAAATGCTTATTGGCCCCCTCTTCTCCCACCTTAGTTAATACAAGAAAGTTAAGCAGCCTAGACTTACATAATTTTTTTTCGCACATCAGCTAGGCTTTGGCAAAATAGTTTCACTTTGTAGAATTTGAAGAGCAGAAAGTTCTACGTGCATTGCAGAATAGATACCCTTGCCCTCTCCCTAATGAAAGCAGGAAGGGATACTTTTCCAATCTCTTCAAGCATGAAAGCCTGTTTAGCCTCCCATAAAGGTTCTTATCAAAGTTTGGAACTCCTTCTAAAGTGGGGTCACTCAGGCCAGAGATTTAGCTCAGTGGCATAAACGCCTGCCTGGCAGGTGCGAGGTTGTGAGTTTGATCCCTGGTACCAAAAACATCAAAGGAAAAGGAAAATAAAGTTTTTAAATCGCAGTAAGCACCCTGAAATTCATCATTAAAATTTAAGTGATTTAGTTTAAAATGTGTTCTTAACCGCACTGTCTCAAGGGGTGGGCACCTGTGCCTCAGTTTCTACTTTTAGCAAGTTATGATCCACGTTTTTTACCTGTTTTTAGAAAAGTGGTTTACCACGTGACCATAATTCTCTATATACTTATGATGAGTTGTTGTTCTTTCATATGTTTAATTTTTTCTTGTTACAAAGACGACAATGGCAACTTCCAAGGCTTTTATATTTCACACTGGGAATTGATAGTCTCTAATGTTTAGATTTAATGCTTTATAGAAACTTTATATTTGGTATTTTGTAATAAAATTATACTTTCATCTAAAGTCTAGAGTGTTTCTATAGAAGACGTCTATTATACCTTGAAGAAATAATTTTAAAATCAAAAATCAGTAAATGTATCAGGCACACGTGTGATCAGGCACCTTGGTGACAGCACCATCCACCCTAGTCCTGCTGCCACCGTGTCAGTCCCCTCTGTGTGAGCCATAACTAGTTTAACATTTGCACAGATTTCTAGCTTCTTACCGTGTTTCCCTACTTCCCCCTGCAGATTTCACTGCAGCAGAGTCTCAGCACCTGTATGCACACAATGCAGAAGTTAGGGACCTACCCTATGGGAACAATGAGAGGGATACGCAGGTGGATAAAATATTTTCCATCTGTCTCCTTGAAGGATTTTTCTGTTTTAAAAAAAATGTGTTTCATGTGTAATCCCTAGACATCAAGCCATCAGATAAACCTGTGGTCTGATTGATAGTAAATTCATGTTCAACTCTCCCTGCTCCATGCTTCACTCTCTGACCTTCAGTGAGGTCCACCAAGCAGTTTAGAAACATCAGAGCATTCTGCTCCATGTTCTGTTACTGAGAAATCTCAGCACAAGAAAGTAGAAGCAAAAAAGAATTCTAGAATGTTTTCATTTCTAAGTGAAATCTCATGATATTTGCCTCTTTATGTGATGTTTGCATTCCTAAATGTGTGGTGATAACTGTACCCCCTGAAATTAGATTTCAGCAATTAGCACCTTCATTTGCCTTTCTTTGAAATGTAGATCTTGGAATTATCTCCTTCCAGATGCAGAATTTCTAGATTATATTAAAAAAGAAAAACAAACATATGGGAAATGTTAATGTGAGACAGTCATGAGCAACATTTTTATTGTATAGGTATTTTGTAACAATTTGGATTCTAATGTCTTATTTTAGAAAAAAATCCACTAATAAAAAAATATGTGACTTATTGATCAAATAATATCTGAAAATACTATGAAAAAATTGAAACCAATTCAAAAACATATTTATATGTAATGAAAACTAATGTGAGTTCGTTTTATAGGGTTTTTATATTTGGTATCAGGAACCAAACTCAGGACCTCTCAATTGCCAGCAGGCGCTGGGCCACTGAGCTATGTCCCTGGTCTGAGTGCATTTTATAAACATAGCCTCTAATTATATTTTTTAATTCAATATTTCCAATGTCATTTCACTTTCACATGTGGTAACTATTTTTTAGAATAGAATTATAAATATGATTTTATTAAAATTCTTAGGTTTGCAGAGCATCTATCCATCTACTTGACTGTCCTTATTATTCTTTATCTGCTTATAAATGCTAATAAAATTTATTAATATATGAGTTAAAACTATCTTGTGAAACTGTCTGAACCATTATACATCGAAACAATGTTTATAAAGCATATACTAGAAGCGATCACAATATTTTCAGGTAAAATTGTGCATTTCTATTAATATTATTAATATTTCATTATCTTACATTCATGATATATGTTCCCATGGACTATGACTCACAAGTGATAAATGTAGATCCTCCAACATCATTGGCTTTTTCATTTCCTTAGAAAAAATTATTTAGAAGAATATTCTGCAGTTTTACTATATGAAGCATTTCTTTCTTAATGTTTTATATAGCATAAATCAATCCATTAGCAAGTCATACTTAAGAAAATGACATATATTCTTCATGTATATATATCAGCCATTTATGTAAACATCATATATATATATGCGATATATATATGTAAATATGTATCAGCCTTAAGCTTAATTTTAAATTCTACTATTTCCTGCACTTATAAACAAAGGTCAGTTTCTAAACTGAATTAAAGACTATGCTTGTTAAGTCACACATTTTCTGGATGCACTTCCAAGACTCATACTTTTCAAAGGGTGTCCAATTCTCAGTGATTAATGATATAAAAAGCAAAAGGAAAGACAGTGGAAAACAGTAGTGCATTTAAAATGTTAAAACACATATGGAATGTTA